>CM075192.1:4611407-4723907 GCA_037577475.1 Chaunax sp. Z400 | reverse complement strand
CAAATTGATCAAAGTGAAGCATTTATATCTATGTTAGTATTAGTTAGTAATTTTTGCAGCGTTGCATTCCATCATAGGTGTTACTCTTAACTCCCCAGTCAGCATGTAGGTCACTAGACTAGTCTGATGAAACACACTGCATGGATGTCAGCATGAAGCAGAGCGATTTAATGTGCAGTCAAACTTATCTTCAGCACCTTCAGCAGAGGCTTTCAGCCATGTGAGTGTCAGACACTCCACACAGAAATTACAGAGATAATAATTATAGACATGAGCTCCTTCATGAATATTTCAGAGACAACATCTGACAGAGACCTGTGGTTTAGTGGACAGACTAATGTCAATCTACATGCTCAGCTTCACACCCCTTTGAAAACGGCTCTCCAATTTAACACAAAAAAACATAAATGATAAAAAGAAGAAGAACTATGGACACCTCTGTATGTTCAAGAGAGGTGAAACATTACTTTACATTTTCAGAAACAGTATGTGGGAGAAAGTAACAGTTTTGTACAAATATCCATGGTTTAAGGTCGTTATTTTGGAGGCAAACTGCACCAAAGCACAATTATTATTATTTGCCTGGATGTTACCCTAAGAAAAACCCTGAAACCCTGTAAAAGACTGTGGTGTACATGTGGTGTACGTTATTCTAGTTGCCTTCAAAAGTGAAGTTGTCAATTAAAAGTTTATTTATTTGTTGGCTGTCACTTTAAGATTTAAACAACAGATCTTAAAAGGATCACAGTTGTGATGCCTTGGCAACATAAATGGGAATAAGCAGCATTTAGCACATATGAGGGCACAAAACAGAGTGAATAATTTATTGTCCTTTCTAGGCATGGTAGGTGCAACGCTCAGCCTCTGCCAGTGACACGACAAAGTGGGGCAGGTCTTTCTGCCAATTGGGACAAGGTGGTGAAACAACTCGATAGAAGCAGTGAACTGTAGTCTTTCTCGCACTTTTACACTCCCCCCCCACCCCTTCCTATCTGCCCATCTTTCACCTCCTCTGCATCCGGCCTCTCTGCGCCTCCTTTCCCGTGTCCCTGGTGTCAGTGAGCTGTGTGGCGACACACTGCAGCTCCTCCAGTGCCTGCTGAATTATGGAGGGGATTTGGAGCGACAGCATTAATGAAACATGCAGCCAGGAGCCACGTTTCACAGTGGCAAGAGGAGACGTGTTGTTGCTGTGTAAATTATTCAGCTCCAAAATATCACAGCGACCATCACGGCAAGACCGGTGGCAAGAAGCCACCTGCCACCTCTGGCCTGCCACTCTTCCCTTGTCGGCTGCTCTACACAAACCAGCCACACCGGTGGTGACAAAAGAACGCTGCAAAAACACGGCCTGCTGCCCAGAGAAGGGAACACTGAGGGGACTCACTTCTTAAGAAATGATTCAACTCTAATACATCTAAGATACATTCATATCTTATACATATCTGATTAAAAGAAATAGATTGACAGACAGACAGACCATTTTGATCATTTTATTTATTTAGCAAAAACCTTAAATAGTTCCTCAGATATGAGCTCTTGCCATTTCACCCCGTTTGTGTCATTGCTAATTGATTATTATGTGTTTGGACCATCACATCCTTTTCACTTCATTGTGATGTTTCTTAGTTTAACTGAATAAGTGATTAATAGCCGACAGATAAATTATTGCATATTATTTTTCTGTCCTTTCTAAAGTTTTCCATTTTGTGTTTAACTACATTTGAAACATACTGACTGCCACAAATAGCTACTGTGGTGTAATGTATCAGAAGAAGGAGATGGCTGAGGCCACATCTGAGCTGTGATCTGAAACTCTAAGCCTCCACAAAAAAGCCCGAGCTTAGTCAAACAGCAGTAACCCTAAAGTTTCCACTGTAAAACCTCATGTAAAACATCACCTCAGCTATAAAATAAATCAGGAGGGTTATGCTACACTGGAATCTACTCTGCACCCAAACACAGACAGAAACAGCCTGACTTAGAAACAACAGTACCTCTGAGCTGCTGAGGACTGTACTTCTGGTGGGTGTCCACCCTGCAGTCCCGTTTGACTTTAGTCTGTCACATGCTCAGCAGAGCCCAGGCGCCAGTGCTGGGTGTGTCTTCACACAGACAGCAAGACGACATCACCTAATGGCCCTTATGTCAATCCCCTTTAAGAGCATCTTGTATTCTCCACCATCTTTTCACCTCAGCATAACCCTTTTTAAAAGACAATCAGTCCATCTCTCCAGAGAAGAACTGGTCCCTTCCTTTGGTGGTGGGAACCAGACGGCAGGGTCAACTGTGGTTTTAATGGGCAGTAACTGGGGGGCTGTTGACGCTAAAGTGCTACAAAACCACAGCACTGGTGCGGCCTCACTGGGAATGTGTGTGTGTGTGACCATATTTAAAAGTTATTATTTGTGTGTCCGTGTCTCCTAAAAACAATGAATGTATTGAGTTGTGTGCTAACATCCAACGTTGTCTTGATTTTTCTTTGCACTTTGCACCAGACACCTTCAGTTACACAAATACAGTAAAAAAGGAAACATTCATGTGAGCAAAAAGTCTCATTTAGACCAATATCACCATTAATTTTACTACTTGCTGTCATTTCATTAGCCTTAAGATGATCATAAAACTGAACTGAAACAGTGCAAATGCATCCCGCTGTATACGTTTGACTTTGTGTATGTGAGGGCAGCAGACAGAGCCCTGAGGTGCACCTCCTTAATCCTGCACAGATCCAGCTGTGTATGAAGGGCTGATCTTCACATAGCCACACTGAATGGAGGATGTCTGATGACCTATCCTCTCTGTGTTACCCACACACACACAAACGCAGAGGGCAGACGGGACTCAGCGGCACCAACGAGGCCTCCACGGGCTCCAATTAATACCCCAGCCCTTCATATCCCTTCATCTCCTCATCTTCAAGAGCTGACTGCAGATTAAATATTTATGCAGTGGCATAAAGAGAGAGAGATAGAAGACTCCTACATGGCTATCAATAATAAAAAAACATCCCACAGCTCATAGTCGCTCCTCAGCTGGCGTCACAGGCTGACAAAAAGGAAGGTAAAATGAGAAAACAACTAGGCCAGGAGCTTAGCTTTCCCTCCGTTTGGATGGCAATCGCAATCGGATAGCAAGCAAACAAGGACAGCAGAGAAATCAAACCAATGATCACTGCATGTGACACACTGAAATATAAAACTGAACACAAATTACACAAACATGCCAAAGGCAAAACAAAAGTTTGCCAAGAGCAAAAAACGTAATTGAAGAAAAGCAAAAGTTTATCAAATGTGTAAAAATGGATGATTTGAAATGAGGATTTTCTTTTCTCTGTGATTTACTGAAAAACATTACATCTAAAAAGTGGAGGTAGATCACTTTAATCAGTTTGACCAGTTTATGGGAGCTGATGGTTATTTTACAAACTATGAACCTGATGAAGGCTGATGGCTGCACAGCCCCCATCAGTCAACGCCTGTGCTGGAATTACTGACTGTGAGGGGAAAATACCAAAAAATAAAAATCCCTCACTTCTTTCTAAACTGGTCATAATCCATACACATTGCAACCAGTGACAACAGGGTGAAAGTAGAGAGCTTCATTTTTAGGGGTCACAAGCCAAAAAGGTTGGAAACATTCTCCATTATAATGTGACAAATCAATGGGATTTTCTCCATGAAGCCTTTAGACTCATGTATTCTGTGTCCCTACACTATGTTCACTAACCAAATTTGCTAATTGACCAAAGGTACACACACAGTAGCATGTGCAAAGTGGACTAACGCACAATGATAAATGAAAGCCACTTGACCCTTTTGTCAGCTAATGTGACAGCCGAGCTACAGTGGACATTTATTATTTATGAACAAAAACGCATCACAAACAAAGGGGACAAAGTGTCTATGAGTGTCCTCTCAGAAGCGCCCTCATTAACTGAAAGAGGAGCGTTCTGTGAGGATGATGGCATTTAACAAGTGTTTGACGAGCACCTCTATTGATTGGTGGTGATCTATTGTAACCTAAGACGCTGTGACAGCTGCCTCTGAGCAGTGGGATCTACTGGAATCCAGTCTACGTTTTGAAAAATGTCACTGGGATTGTAAGGCACAAGTTATCAGAGAAACCTTCAAAGAACAAAAGCGCTGGACACGACTCCAATTTATGGTCTGTAGCGCCTCCCAGTGGTCAAAAGTCAAAATGCTATTCTGCAAACTGTCCACCACCACTTGTAATGAGTGTAAATCTCATTAGAATGGTCATTCTTTAAGGACACTTTAAGTGTCTTGTCTGCTCTATGTATGTGTTTTATAATGGCTTTTCATTTATTCTGTGGCCTTTATTTTTTTGTCTTGTTTATTTGTTTATTTTCATTAATTCATGCTGCATTCTGGTTAGATAATTATTACAGTTCCAAATAAAATATTCCAACAGTCTCTAAAAGTGATTGTAGTGTTGAATCATCAAATCTAAGATAATCATAGCTTTAAGTAGAATTCCTGTGAGGCACTGAGGGCTAACGTAGCCTAGGCTTCTTGTTTTAGTACACTATGTGTTTGTGGCATATTTACCTTGTAAGAAGGCAAAAAGCAGAGCACACCCTTGGCCACAGCCTGGCAGACGTGGAGCAGCAGAGCACCCACTTCATCCTGGAAGGTATACGTTTCTGTATGTTGGAAGGTGGCACAGAGTTTTCTGCCTTGGGGTCCTGAGCCAAGTGTGCCCACCCAAACCTGAAGAGAGGGCATTAAAAACCTTTATGTAATCAATTTATCTGTTGGCATTACTTAACATTACATAACATAACGACAAGTAACATAACATTACTTGTCGATGAGGCCTGAGATCAGGGATGGAGGTTTTCAATTCAAGTCTTAAAATCTATTATTTAATTAGGACTGTAGGCATCCAGGAACCAAGCAGAATAGAAAGGACCCTCACTACAGCATTGTTGTAAACACACTCACTAATATTATTCCAAGAACAGAAACAAAATACACAAGTGTCTCCAGAGGCTCAGTGCAGGGGAGGATCCAGGGGCGGGGCCAGAAGGCCACTGGTCCCAGCTGAAATCTGATTGGCCCCTGAAGTGCCCCTGTCCTGTCACTTGTCTGTCTTTCTTTTTTTCCTGTTTGTTTACAATTTGAATACTTGACTGTGTCAAGTTTTTCTCCTCTAAACTGTTGTGTATGCTGTAATATAGTACTATATATAAGTATTTTCGTTAATGTAAAAAAAAAAATTAAAATTATTTTATGTATTACATAATTGGAAAAAAGTGTCTTATGTTTTATATTTGTTTATGCATCCTAGTTTAAAATCAATAATTGCTAAACTTTTTTGATGAACACAATGTGCTTGAAAAAGGCACAATTTGCATACTATATTCAACTATGTGTGTCTTTACTAAAAGCTATGGAGTCAACAGCAAACAATGAATGACTGGTGAAATATTCTGTGTATACATCTTACTGAATAAGGAAATGTGCATGAATGTTGGACATATAGTTGGCCCCTCTGTAAAAAAAAAATGTGGCCCCTCTATGGCCCCTGATTTAGAAAAATTCTAGATCCGCCACTGGCTCAGTGACGTGTAAACCTACCAACCTGTGACTTGTTGATAACATGATTGGCCTCCAGCTGGATGGAGAAGTTCACCCCAAGTTCAGAGGAGAAGGAGCCCATAGGTGACAGGGTTCCTGATGTCAGCACAATGCTTTGCACTGAGCCACTCAGGTCAGAGAAAGCCTGGGAGACACAGATACAGACACAATAACCCTTCAAGGAGTGTTTGAGCAGTCATTTCTGACAAAACATCAAATTCTGAGGAGCATCAGTGACATTTTTACTTATGTTTTGATTTCAGTTCATTACATTATCCTGTCCTGTGACATACACTTCTCTCTCGTCATTTCTCAGTGCACCCTGGATTCCTTTCCTCACCTCACCTCCTCTCCTCGTGTCTTAATCCCTCCCACCTGAGATGTGAGCGGAGGAGGTGAGAAACAGCATGAGCAGAGAGGAGTCACGGTGACAGCAATTTATCAAAATGAAATGTCTGTGATTTGGAGTAGTCATTTTAAAGCAATGTCAATGGAACAGCTGCAGCATCTTTCCATTGTTTCCTTCTAGCCTACCACTGTACTTTATAATACTGTCAGATGAGCAGAACAGTCTGCATGACAACTCATATATTCACTTTGAATTCATATCAAGGTGAAATTTCATTAAGGAGTGCGGTTAGAAAAGCGCCTTACAACGTGCTGCATCAATGGTGAAGGGCCGAAAGTTTGATTGTGTATTTGATTTTCTTCTATAGCTAATAGAAGAAACACATTTGAAAGTCCTGCTCCTGCTGCTATTCCAGCTGTGTGTGACGCCTCTTTTATGTGCACAGGTGCCTAAAAGACAAAGGATGAACCTCCACACTCCTCTCCTCCAGCAACCTCCTCTCCTTGCTCCTCTCTCCTCAAAATTAATTATATGAGTTTGAGATAAAGTAAAATGGGTTACATATGGCCCTACATATTTCATATTTCTAGACTTCGGTAACAGATCAGTGTGGCCTACATGGCAGGGTCTGCCCAGTCTAACCTCTCACCACAGCAGGGTTGAGGCACCAGAAGCTGAGTGTCAGGACTTCGGTCTTGACTCGGATGCTCCGTCGTTGTCTGTGGCGTGGCCGAACAAAAAAGCCCTGGGCATCAGGGACATCAGGTGGGACCTGGTCCGTCCAAGAATAGCTCCTCTGCAGAGCTACCCGGTAGTCCTCAGCAAACCTACAGACACAGAAAACAACACCTGAAGTTCTGTACAACACTTCACCTGAGGCACTGGCAGCATGACTCAGGATTGTGGACTAGCTGAATCCTTTGTTTAGTCTCTGACCTGCAGTTATCTCTGTAGAGGAAGTCCATCACCATGAAGAGGCCTTTCAGGACAGTGGAGGTAGCTGAGCTGATGGTTGGGACCTGCACCATATCCTCTTTACCATTAACCAAAAAAACTCGCTCCTCTTTCTCCAATACTGCTGCCAAGTTTTGCTGCCGCACCAACATTCAGTGGAGGTTAAAGTTAAAAACGAGCATTGATGATGATTACAGAACACAAACATGCAACACATATGTAAATAAAATAAATATTCATACAAAAACAAGAACTATATCAGTACTTTTATCTTAAACAAATGAGAACATAAAACAGCTCATGATTAGTGCTCATGAGAAAAATGAAGACTACACTTCCCATGAATGTTCAGACAGACACTTTACTGATCCTGAGGAAAAATCAGGTATCCAGTAGAATATATGACGTACACAAATGTGCACACACCGACCAAAAAACACTATAGGTTAGAACACAAGAATATATCCTACTTTAAATCATGTACAGAATATAAGGAAATTACATGAAGATAAAGAAATTTTAAAAAAACTAAAAAAAACGCAGCAGTTGTGCACAGAGCTAATGTAGCCTGTTAGTCCAGAGAATAAAATGATTATGTGCCCTAAGTTAGCAGTATCCATGTAATAATTTTGTTTAGTACTTAAAACCTGAGTTGCCAAAGTCAAAAGTCTTCAAAGAAGACTTTAATATTCTTTCAGATGCACACCATGGTGCAAAATGGCACAATAAACAAAGACTTTCTATGGTTTTTCTCCCTGGTGTTGAGATACACATCTGATCTAGTTAGCTTTGGTTTCACATTGCAACTACAATGGCACTTAGTAGAACACATGCCAATACAATTGCCGTAAAATGTCTGCTTAGCTTGCCTGACCCACGACTCACCAAAGTGTCATCAAAATGAGTTTGGTAGTTCGTGTGTAACTAAGAAACGTTAAAGAGAGCAAGGAAGAACATTCCTGGATCTGCACCTTTAACCAGATCAACAACAAAAAATCATTTGAGAAAGTTGAAAATGTATCATTGGAATTTCTTATATTTCTGAGATAGCTGGATTGTTACATTTCTTGTCCTATCTTGAGTTTCCAGTTTAACCAGAAGTGACATACAGTATAATACTATAGTATAATAATGGGTTCCTTCCTGGTCCATTCCTCATCCTCCCAACAAGTTTCATTGAAATCTGTCAGGTAATTTTTGGATAATCCTGCTGACAAACTGTTGAATGGTTTGGTTGGTTTGTCGGTCCTTGGTGGAGGTATTTTTAAGAACACAAAGAAACATACATGACATATCTACTGTACATCCTGTTGTCATCAGGACAACCTATGTGAGCCACTTCTCCCTATACTTGCACCCGATTGGTTTATAGACAGGCCTATGTCTGACGTTGGCATCAATTCAATTCCTCTCTCTCATCCTCTTACAAAACAGTTTTCTCATGTGACTCTTAAAGCCAACCAAAGGTCATGTAATCATTTGGTCTCTTCCTCCTTTCTGCTACAGCTTATTTTATTTTGATGTGCTGTTTTTCCTTTTCCAGTTCTGACGGTAGTCAGCCAGCCAGAATTTGGTGAAATTGGTCAGAAAATCCGAACCATCCGAAAAATGTTTTCAGTCTGGGAACAAGATCAAACTGTCCAGAGCAAACAAGGTAGCTGTGAAGGAGTCTATAGAGTGAACACTTAAACTGTGTGCAGGTGCGCTAACTGCAAATAAATGTAATACTAATACTGATGACATCGTTTATGCAAATTATGTGGAACCTATGAAGTCCTGGTTGAATTTTGAAGGGTTTGCATAATCTCAAAAGTCTACAAGTAAAGCAAAGACGCTGTATGTACCTTCAGAATGTTAAAGATGTCAGCAGTGATTCCCAGGGTGTGAAAGATTCCTAGTATATCCTTCCCGCTCCAGACTTTACAGGCACTTTCGTATCCCCGTTCAGACAGCAGACTTTGGCTCTCCTGGATCCAGCTCCACCATGAACAAAAAGACATCCTCAGTAAATGTCGACTCAAATTATAAGAAGTACTAATTAGCAAAATTAAGTCACTGAATCACTAACTTGATCAGACTATAGCAGAAGTTCCTCAGTGGCTCATGTTTGGATGGTCTGATTTTGTTGTTGACCATGCCATCAAGCTCGTCCCTGGACGTCAGCAGGCTGTCGTGCTTCACAGTGAAGCTGGCACTCTCCCTCGCACAGTCCTCAATGTTATGGGCCTCGTCCAGCACCAAGATCTGTCCTTCTAAGTTGATATCCATCTGGTGAAAGCAGAGAAATCAATAGAGGAAGAAGAACCGAGAGGGAGCTCTTTGTTAAGAACTAAATCTGTCTTCTTATTCCCTTCCTTTAGTCAGTTCTTCTCTAAACTCTACTCACACTCTCCCTGATCATTGGGTCCAGTAAGTAGTTATACGGGCAGAAGATGATGAAGGCTCCCTGCATGAGTTCACGGGCAGCGTAGTAGGAACAGGACCGGAGCCGTTTGCCCAGTGCAACCAGGTCCTCGATGTCCCAGGCTTCGTGGAATCTATGGACTTGCTGTAGCAAGTATTGGTCCCGTATCTTCTGGACACCGTAGTAGTAGCGGCATGACCTACCCTGTAACATAGTTATTTAAATGATACACAAAGAAGGAAAGGGTCAGTCCGTGGTACAATGCCTCCACTTTCATAGGAACAGGTCACATATAGTCCAATGTCAATGCAAGAACCTCTCATTACATGTAGTCATTGGCACAGCTTTATACCAGATGGAACGGGACCCCTGTCTTCCAAACAGTTCAACTTTCAACTAATCAGTCCATAAAGTATTCTCCCAAAAGCTCCGAGGGTCATCAAGGTGTGTTGTGGCAGAATTCAGACGAGCCTTGATGTTAGCGGTGGCTTTCTCCTCACCAGCCTCTTTGGATCAGTGGAGCCATTAACACTGATCTGTATTGAGGTGACAGAGGTCTGCAGTTCACTGGATGTTTTCTTTGGATCTTTTGTGACTTCCTAACTGAGTATTCGCCGTGCTCTTTTTTTGGAATTTTGGAAGGTTGGCCATTTCTGGGAAGGTTTGCTACTGTTCCAAGTCTCTTTATTTGTATACGATGTGTCTCACTGTGAATCTGTGAAGTCCCAGACTTATTACTACTACCTACCTACTACCTACTAGACAACTTCATGCTTCTGAAAATTGTCTATTTAAGTGATAATTTGATTAAACAGGGCTGTGATCAGGTCTGGGTGTGTCTAGTCCAGCAGCAACCTTAGTTTGTAAGGTGACGAATACTTTCTAACACAGGCCCAGTTAGTATTAGATCACCTCTGAATGTATGAGGCAGGTAATGATCTATGTTTTCATCTTATGTTTAGTTTTATGGTATTTTCATTAATTCTATGATGTCAGCAACATTAGAATATTTTTTGGTGGAACCTCTGACAAAGCCTGGGTGGTTGAGAAAGGTGGGTCTAAATGCCTGCTCAGATTATTTTCCACTCTGTCAAGACGGATTTAATGGAAGGACACTGACACCTTTTAATTTGTGATATTCAAATAATATTAAAACAGATTAATAGTTAATAAAACCTAGCAACTAACAGATTTGATTAAAAAAAGGATTGACATTTAACACAATCTAATGTCTCCCTTTTTATTTGTCACAGCTAATCCAGTTTAAAGAATTTAATTTCTTATATTTCTGAGACTCTGGATTGTTACATTTCTTGTGTTATCTTTAGTTTCCAGTTGAACCAGAAGTGACATTCAGTATCTCAGAGGGTGCTTGTGATCAGGTTTTACAGCCATTGTAGTGCTTTACATGTCCTGACACTCATACTGTGAAAATAGGAGATGTGTAAAGAAGCATCATCTCATGTACCAGGGCCCAATTATTCAGTCAAAAGCGGTGTCTGCCTTAGATGTCCCACCCTGTTCTTTATGAATTTAACAGCTTGACGTGGCAGACACACACTAATACTGTACACAGGTGGACTCAGTAACCTCCAGACTAAATAACAATCCCTGGGTGAAATTATCTTGAACACTTTGCTGACACTGAACCCTCTCTGCTCAGTGTAAGAGGAACAGCACAGTTAAACCAGAGGGCAGGTGTCTGACTGAAGATACCACTAGCTGAACAGTGTGTGTTTCTGGGTATGAATCACTGTGTTTCTATACAACATGGTAACCTAACTCTGGCTAGAGAAGACCCCGGGGTGATGAAGACTCCAGTGAGGGGTTATGACTGGGACAGCTATTTCATATGACAAAGTGGAACAACTGCTGTGGGAGGCAAACACCTCCACTGACAGCGTAATTGTCTTCATTACAGTAGGTGCCTCAACTTTAGAGAGTATGGGAGGGTTACAAGTGTCTCATGTCCCTCTATGGTTCTTGACATTTTACTGTGTCTAAAAGAGTCTGCTGGACCAATTGTGTATATTGTAGCAGCATAATTGCTGCTCTGAGGCGACATTATTGAATGAGTTCTGTCTAGTAGTGGTAGTTACCTGTGGGGTTTTGTTACAGAGGGAATGAAAGCAAAGATCTATTACAACATGATGCTGTGAGGTGTGTGTGTGTGTGAGGGAGAGAAATCTATCAGGATCAAAAAGTTCATTGTGAGGGTACAGACGAGGGTTGAAGCAGTTGCCGGTTTCACGGTATCCTATGTTATAAATGTGATGGTTATCATACCATGAACATTTACTTATCGGTTTTAATAAAACAAAGGGAGAATCTCACATGAGCATCTCCATTCTGCCTCGACTGCTTGTTAGACTTTGCAGCAGGCGCCACACACATGCAGCAGGTGGAGAGAAGTGAGACAGAATATCACTGATCTCAGTCCACCCCAAAAAGTAAAGTGAGGATTTCATTGAGGACAGATTGTATATAGATGACCCCATTACTGGAAAAAACTCTGCATGTGAGCAAACTAACATGAAAAGTTCAAATATGGCTAAACAGGTAAAGAAAATAAACAAACAAACAACTATTGACACAATCGCTCAGACACCAATAGAGCAGCCATTGTGAGGCTCAGTGGACGGATGGAGGACCGCTCTACCTTATGAATCACAGCCACTCCATCTATATGAAACGTGTATGTGAAACGATGGATGTTTCTCTATCATTAAATAAATATCTTCACACTGGACAGGTCTATATTAGATCGTGACCCATATGTATTCAACTTGACCGTAGCTGCTGGCCTCTAAAAAAATGTGTGTGAGTGTGTGTCAGCGTTCATCCTCACATCTTTGGCCTCCAGCAGGTCCTTGCAGCGTTCATTGCGGTTGGAGTGAGGCGACACTTCTGCATTCACACAGGTGTGGTCTCTGCTGGATAAGATGGTCATGGGCACATGAGAGTAAACGGTGCGCTTTAGCTCGTGGGTGATCTGAGTGATCTGCTTGTGAGTGCGGGTGCCAAAGAAGATTTTAGGAATCTTCTTTTTGCCTTCTTTGTCCTTCATGCCATCTTTGGTTGAGGCACAGGGGCACTGGATGCAGGGGTCAGGTGACTGGATGAAGAAAGAGAAACAAATACTGATAAATACTTCACCAATAGATTTCAGCATCTCAGCACAAGCTGCAGATGAGTCCCAGATCTTGTTCTGCTAATGGAAGAATATGAGCAACTATCATTTTTATGCTGAAAATGCTTTCCTTCAGTTATGCCAACTCTTTAAATTCCATTTCTTCTTATTAAATAATACAAATTGGACGTAATTTTTTTGTGCATCTAAAATTTAGGTAGTTGAAAATTCAGTTTAGAATTTCTTAGACTTAACCAACAGGGTAACTTATTTATCTGTAAAGCCTCTGATAAACAATTATTATCTTTAATTTTCGTGTTAATTTTAATTGTGAGTTTAATTAGTTTCATCTTATCAACACACAGCACATGTTATCCTGTGAAATACGCAACCTGCAACTCATCACTATTATCCCCTGCCTGAATAGGCTATGACAGACTGCCTTTGACAAACACATAGAGGAGCACACAGAATTTGTATCCATACATAAGGTTTCCTGTCACTCAGCACCAGGTGACCTTTGGAGCCTGAAATGTGATAGGACACCATTGTGGCGGCTGAGAAAATCTAGCTGCTACATAATTGGCCATCCAGTGACGTGGCAAATTCTTTCTTTCACCCCTCACAGGTGAAGTGTAGCTGGCAACACTTATGAAACTGATCCTGCTTATGTGTTGAGCTCTTTTAAGTGGTGGACTATTTGACCATTCAGAGGCTCACATACATCATCCAATCACAAGAACCCGAAGTACAGAACTGGAACTACGACACAGTAATGTCATCTAAAATGTATCATTGTCAGCAGCAGTAATAGTGGCGGTAATTCACCTATACAGCCATCTGTGTAGTGCTATTATAAAAAGGTGATTTGTACAAATACAGGCATAGAATACAGTCGCATATATTCATTATATGTTTAAAATTAAATTAAAAAATAAAAGAATAGATGTATGTCAAAAAAATGGTGCAGTAAATGCAGTGGTTTCACTTGTTTAACCATTTATTTCTGAGTCCCTTACAGGAACTCTGCAACCACCCAGTGGTTTATCTTAAATTTTACTACAATTGTCACTTATTTCTTTACGTGCTTTCCTTTTTCTATTACTGGCAGCATTTTCTCTGGTCTGATTGTTAACACAGGCTCTATGTTAGTGTAAATAGCAGAAAGAAATCACACAGAAATGAAATTCATTAAATTCAGATCAAACTAGTCTGCTCCTTTTACAAGCCAGACCTTGCTAACTGCTATACTGTATATCTTAAATACGGTAGGTGTAAGAAAATAATGATACACTTCTCTATCATTTTATCAGATTTCAGGATATTGTATCAATTCTCAAAAGCACTGTATTGATTTTTTTAGTAATTAAATTGCACACAAAAATTCATGATGGTTACACTGTTACAATTTTCTACTGTCATGTTTTTTTATTTAAAGAACCATGGAAGCATGTTTATTTTATTACGGAAACAGAGAATTAATTTCTTTGTATAGATTGAATAAAAAGTAGTGATATGATGTTGATTGATTTATGATAAAAAAAACCACTGTTCTGATTGAATTAAAATGTTATTTACTCAGATTTTATGCATTAGGTGGTTTTATTCTTTATACAGTGACAGTTACTAAAATTAGTCTTTAAAAAAAACCAGAATCAGAATCAGATTGAGAATGGGTGTGACTTTTGCCCAGTCAAATCAGAGGAACTTGTCCTCATCTGAACGAGCTGGGATAAAATCATTCATAGCATTTTCTAGGAGCAACAGACAAAAGTGAGGTGTTTTTAGTTTTTCCCTAGTTGTCATCTTTGTGTTTACACACAGACCAATAACATCATTTAAATGGGGAAGTAGAGTTTAGAGAGTTCAACAGGAGTGTTTCAGATATAAGTAATACTTAACAACAGCAAGGTATTTCTTGAAGCATGTGAACAAGTTTGGTCCATCTGGTTTTAAAAACCCTTCAGGTAAATTGTGATTTGCAATACTGAGGTATGTAAATAAAAATTGTGACTTGAAAGGGAAATTTAACAAATTATCATATGGGTAGCAATGTAATGAAGCATATGTAGAAACTAATATAGAAATCTCACTGAAGTCACCTGATAATAGATTAGTTGGAGGAAATGTGCAGGGAACATGGATTAATAGTGAAATCTGTCAAAAATAATCATAAACCAGCCTCTCAACTAGTAGATTCATTTAAACAAATTGTATTTTATTGTAAAACCTTTCCGTTCATTGAATACGAGACCTGTGATGAGAACAGGCAACTCCGCCAACTCATGATGTTCCATCACTATGTACAACTGGATTCTGATCTGGGAGATTAAAACCTATATTTTGAGGGGGTCCTAGTGTATTGGGTCACACTACTGAAACAGAGAGGGATAGAGACATGACACTGCCACCAATATGTAGCTGAGATCATGTGGATTCAGAGTCACTCAATGGATTCATTCATTCATTTTCTGTAACCTCTTATCCTGTGTTGGGTCACAGACAGGGGCTGGAGCCTATCCCAGCTGACTTTGGGCAGGAGGCGGGGTTCATCCTGGACAAGTCACCAGTTCATCACATAGAAAGACAAACAACCATTCAGACTCACATTCACACCTACAGTCAGTTTAGAGTCACCAGTTCATCTCTACTGCATGTTTTTGGTGGGAGGAAGCTGGAGAACCTGGAGAGAACCTGGAGAGAACCTGGAGAGAACCCACACAGACATGAGGAGAACATGGAGACTAACCACAGAAAAGGCCCAGGTCCTCAGGTGGATCTGAACCCAGGACCTTCTTGCTCAATGATTTTTGTATCTGTATCTATGTTTACACCAAAAATAGATCCAGATCTCCTATTATGGAAATTGATATTATCATGGATAACTCACAACTGATGATAAACATGTGATTTCCACATGCTAGGAGTAGGTTTACAGGGCCAAGGAGTTAGGTGGTAGTATTCTTATTTTGGTGAGGCTGATCCCAGTAAAGCGTTGTCATGGCGACATCACCACAGTGTGTGCTTTGCCCTGGGTGCAATGATACAACAACAGATCAGTGAGAATGGTGTTGGAGGCATGAGTTTTCTAGTTTGGTTTATTTATGACCTGTCAACAAGTGGGAACTTTTGGAGAGAAACTCAATAGAGTGGAATCTTATGCTGTGACCTTTTCTATATTTTGTTATAATTTTGAATCACATATCTGGTTGATTTGATTATTTTTTTAAAGAGCAGTTTTAGCCATTTTTTCTTAGATGGTTTAGTTAATCAATGTAGATTTCTCTACAGCTACTACTTCAGTCGCTTCCCCAACACTGACAATCATATTTTAAGTAAAGATGATAATGAAGGAGACTTTCCATTTAATTAATGTGATTCAAATCAAATGCTGGGCCTTCAGAAAGAGCTGTGCTGTTATTGTTAAAAAGACCAAAAGGTCAACAGTGTGGACACCTTGTGGACTGCAGGTCCTTACATTTAGTAGAAAGTGTTTTGTCTTTTTCTTCAGGGATTGATTTGGTTTTCAATACTGAGTAAACACAACTCACACAATGCAAACATGTTTATCCTTCAACCAATTACCTGAATGATTCCTCATAAGAATGACCGGTATGTGTTGTGACGCAGCCCGCCTCATCATGGGGATCAGGAGGTAGCACTTCGGATGACAGACGAGCAGCTTGTGTTACCTGGCGGCTCAGATTTTCCAGGCATGTTTGCCCATCAAATATTACAATGTGTGATGGAGTGTAAGCCAAAGGGAGCCCTTAGAGAGCTGCCTCTCAGAGTTAAGAGGGATAACGAGCCCTGAGCCCATGTGAAAAATAAACAGAGGTGCTGCAGGGCCCCAACACCAGTTCAAGTTACCTTTCTCCTCTGGAACAGTTACGCTCCACGGCCTGGGCTCTGAGCACGATCACCTTACCTACTGCTGCCACATTAAATAGAGCCATCCAAATATCCTGCCCCAAGATGGCCAATAATTACTTATTCATTGGCAGGTGGGGGAAGGAGTGGGTAGGTTAGGGCAGTGTAGAAGGGCCTGCTGATGAATAGAGGCCCTTGTCAAACACTACAGCAGGAAACAGCTGACACAAGAGTATCCTTTTACGCGCCTGCCTCCCGAGATGCCAGGACAACAAGGTTTCAAGCCTGGCCCCACAGCCCAGAGCAGACACCCCCTGGAAAGGAATGTAGATAACCGGGAAAAGGGGCAAATGTGACGCCAGCTCTGCTCGCAACTGGAACATACTGGGTCTTTCAGCACAGAACAGTTCCACTGGTGTTAGTCAGTGTGCTGCAATAACCTGCCTTTGTCCATCAGAAAACATGTAACACGAGGAACCTTCGAGTGAAACTGACAGGAATGCTGAGTGTCTTCATGTATACTGAGTTTACTCCGTAAAGCTGGACAGAGTTCCTGGTACACTGCCAGCGTTTAAGTGTAAGCAGTGGCTAAAGCTTTTTGGAATTGACAGAGGTCAGCGGTGTTACTGAACACCTTACAATATTCACAGGTAGGCTTCTGTTGCCAGACTCCCTGCCAACACCTGAGAGATGGAAATCTCACACTCCAGGGGGGCAGTTAGAGGGCAATGAGGGGCTGCAGGCGGTGGATCAGTTAGGTATCACTGGCGCCTCTCACTGGACGCCAATTTGCTCCTCATTCCACAGCTTTAAAGGGCTCAGAATTCATTCCAGTAAGGGTGGGCTTCAATAGCCAATACCTCAGAAGACATGACACCCAACACTCCCTTCTTCCAGATATGTCCACACTGCACAGGTAGAGGCCCTGGCAAATATCTGCCCTCCACAGCACCTGTTTATCCCTCGGGCGCAGTAACCAGCGGGTGAACCCCATTCAATATTTATCCCTGTGGCTTTCACAGATCAGCGGCCCAGGCGAGGCAAACCCTCTTAATTAAAACTGGAGCTTGCTTCAAAGGGCCCCATTCAGGCCGTCAGTCAGCGCTCGCGGAACAAAAGAGCCCGGGTCATGTAGCTGCAGGGAAACCAGAGATGGAAGCACTTTTTCAACTTCACTTTCCCTCCTCCTATTTTTCCACCTCCCACCATCCACTGCTCTGAATCCAAGCCACACACCTGTGGCAGGTTAAGACGCACTTCGGAGATTTCAACCCTTCCTGTGCGACAGCTCTCTGTGGCTCAGCGTGTCTGATGATTGAGGCTAACCTGTTGGGTGTTTGGGTCCAGGACAGAACTCAGAAACATGATTATTCTCCTGAAACAACATCTAGATACTTTAAAAACAAGGTGTCACTTGATGTTCCTGGTTTGGTTGTGTTCACACAAAATGCTATAATTTTTCATGATAAGACAAACTTTGACGAACATTTTTTCCTTAACATTTTCAAGAATTCAATTATAATATACTACATATATACACTAACTATACACAATACTACTCTCAGTTCATTAGCTCCATCTAGCTGAAATATATGCAGTCTAAGACAAAAAGGCCTGCAAAACATCAAGAGCTGAAAAAGCAAGTCACTTATTTAATTCTTAGTTCCATGGAAGAGGCCAGAAATGAACAGATTTTCAAATGAGAGGATTTGCTGCTATTCATTGTTATTTTTGATGATACCAAAATTTGGGTTTTAGACTGATGGTCAGAGGAAGGTAGAAATATGAAGATGCCATCTTGAGCTGCTAGATAGAAAAATATAATAATAATCTCTCAATATTCAATATGATTATTTTTGAGGCTGTAGTCTGTGGTTCTATGTAATTGTGTTATACTAAGAGGTGTTTCTAACATTTTGCCTACTTTCATTGACACAAATGCAGTGTTTGCATTAATTAAAAAACACACTATAATAAGTAGATCCACGACCAACTGTTCATAAAAATGAAAACGAATATATGCAAAGCTGATACAGGCATCATTATGATAGTGTTTCCACCACTTTTGTCAGGTGACAGCTATCTGCTAGGACCTTTTCCAGTGAGCAGTGTTGATTCGTTTTTAGACACAAAGATTTGAGAATGCTCCAGAACCTGTCCCATGACTGTGAGCTGCTGTTTTGAGACTGAAAGAAACAGTTGTAAAGACTGGGTCTCTTTGTCGTTCTGGGTCTCTTTTTGTCGTCTGGGTCTCTTTGTCCGTCTGGGTCTCTTTTTGTCGTCTGGGTCTCTTTTTGTCGTCTGGGTCTCTTTTTGTCGTCTGGGTCTCTTTGTCGTTCTGGGTCTCTTTTTGTCGTCTGGGTCTCTTTGTCCGTCTGGGTCTCTTTTTGTCGTCTGGGTCTCTTTTTGTCGTCTGGGTCTCTTTTTGTCGTCTGGGTCTCTTTGTCGTTCTGGGTCTCTTTGTCGTTCTGGGTCTCTTTGTCGTTCTGGGTCTCTTTGTCGTTCTGGGTCTCTTTGTCGTTCTGGGTCTCTTTTTGTCGTTCTGGATCTCTTTGTCGTTCTGGATCTCTTTTTGGCGTTCTGGATCTCTTTTTGGCGTTCTGGATCTCTTTTTGGCGTTCTGGATCTCTTTTTGGCGTTCTGGGTCTCTTTTTGGCGTTCTGGGTCTCTTTTCGTCGTTCTGGGTCTCTTTTCGTCGTTCTGGGTCTCTTAGTCGTTCTGGGTCTCTTTGTCGTCTGGGTCTCTTTGTCGTCTGGGTCTCTTTGTCGTCTGGGTCTCTTTTTGTCGTCTGGGTCTCTGTCGTTCTGGGTCTCTTTGTCGTTCTGGGTCTCTTTGTCGTTCTGGGTCTCTTTGTCGTTCTGGGTCTCTCTTTGTCGTTCTGGGTCTCTCTTTGTCGTTCTGGGTCTCTCTTTGTCGTTCTGGGTCTCTCTTTGTCGTTCTGGGTCTCTCTTTGTCGTTCTGGGTCTCTCTTTGTCGTTCTGGGTCTCTCTTTGTCGTTCTGGGTCTCTCTTTGTCGTTCTGGGTCTCTCTTTGTCGTTCTGGGTCTCTTTGTCGTTCTGGGTCTCTTTGTCGTTCTGGGTCTCTTTGTCGTTCTGGGTCTCTTTGTCATTCTGGGTCTCTTTGTCGTTCTGGGTCTCTCTTCGTCGTTCTGGGTCTCTCTTCGTCGTTCTGGGTCTCTTTGTCGTTCTGGGTCTCTTTGTCGTTCTGGGTCTCTTTGTCGTTCTGGGTCTCTTTTTGTCGTCTGGGTCTCTTTGTCCGTCTGGGTCTCTTTTTGTCGTCTGGGTCTCTTTGTCGTCTGGGTCTCTTTGTCGTCTGGGTCTCTTTGTCGTTCTGGGTCTCTTTGTCGTTCTGGGTCTCTTTGTCGTTCTGGGTCTCTTTGTCGTTCTGGGTCTCTTTGTCGTTCTGGGTCTCTTTTCGTCGTTCTGGGTCTCTTTTCGTCGTTCTGGGTCTCTTTTCGTCGTTCTGGGTCTCTTTTCGTCGTTCTGGGTCTCTTTGTCGTCTGGGTCTCTTTGTCGTCTGGGTCTCTTTGTCGTCTGGGTCTCTCTTCGTCGTTCTGGGTCTCTCTTTGTCGTTCTGGGTCTCTTTGTCGTTCTGGGTCTCTTTGTCGTTCTGGGTCTCTTTGTCGTTCTGGGTCTCTTTTCGTCGTTCTGGGTCTCTTTTCGTCGTTCTGGGTCTCTTTGTCGTTCTGGGTCTCTTTGTCGTTCTGGGTCTCTTTGTCGTTCTGGGTCTCTTTGTCGTTCTGGGTCTCTTTGTCGTTCTGGGTCTCTTTGTCGTTCTGGGTCTCTTTGTCGTCTGGGTCTCTTTGTCGTCTGGGTCTCTTTGTCGTTCTGGGTCTCTTTTTGTCGTCTGGGTCTCTTTGTCCGTCTGGGTCTCTTTTTGTCGTCTGGGTCTCTTTTTGTCGTCTGGATCTCTTTTTGGCGTTCTGGGTCTCTTTTCGTCGTTCTGGGTCTCTTTTCGTCGTTCTGGGTCTCTTTTCGTCGTTCTGGGTCTCTTTTCGTCGTTCTGGGTCTCTTTTTGTCGTTCTGGGTCTCTTTTTGTCGTTCTGGGTCTCTTTGTCGTTCTGGGTCTCTTTTTGTCGTTCTGGGTCTCTTTTTGTTGTTCTGGGTCTCTTTGTCATTCTGGGTCGCCCCGGGTCTCTTTTCGTTACTACATGGTGCAACATTTTACTTGACATGTAATTTTGTATCGTCAGTCTTGAGAAAGCGGCTGTGGCTCAGGGGGTAGAGCGGTCGTTCACGGAACAAAAGGTCGGTGGTTCGATCCTCAGCCCCTGCAAGTCCACAAGTTGAAGTATCCTTGAGCAAGATACTGAACCCCAATTTGCCGCGTGTAGTGGCAGCCCACTGCTCCACAGGGATGGGTCAAATGCAGAGAAAGAATTTCCCCATGTGGGACTAATAAAGGTATCATTTAGAAAAGCCCACATGAATAGTTTGCAGATCATTTGACCTCATGTTAACGAAATTTAAATGATCACATAGATAAAAACATCAGAACAGTTAAAGTAAGACCAAATCATAATACACACACACACTTATGTGTGTTTAAATGTGTTGTTCTCCTGTTGTTTCTGGACATGTTAAGCGTATTTGAGTATTTTGAAAAGCACTTTATAAATAAAATGTATTATTATTATTATTATTATTATTATTATTTTGTATTACACATACTTTGCTCGTAAAAACAAGAGCTGTATCTCATTTTAAGCCTCATCATGTCTGAGACTTAAACTCATGGTCAATGTGGTGGAATATACTGCCACCCAGTGGTGATGGTGAATGGTGACACTGAACAGTCTATGTTTCTGTGAGCCACTGGGACCATGATGCATACAGACCTTTGCACACCAGACATTCTGACAGCTCACAGAGAAACAAGTACACATGTGACTGATCCATCGAGCAAGCATGCACTATACTTTTTTCACTGCATACATTCTAATATGTCATTACAGGAAAAGTGCAGGTGTAACTAATCTCATTAACAATTGCTGCATTCCATTAAAGTGTCCATCCTGCCTTTGGTTGAATTTAATTAGCCTTGATGTTGTGAATGCTGGCTCACAGGAAGGTTTTACTGAGACACTTAACAGAACTGAGCCATCGTCAATCAAAGCAAAAATGCACTTCATCAGCTGGGACCCATTACACTAGTAATGTGGATAAGTACATGTATTCAGCCTTTTTGTGAGATGTGGGCCTTTAGTATTGATGTTTCAGTCTCGCTCTGGATGATCCTTACAACTTAATTAAGAAGCGATGGTGCGTGACATTGGGATGTGGCCAGGAATCGGGTTTCCTGACATTTCTATGTACCTGACAGCTGTGTCTTATTGAATGTTTGAACGATCAAATGTAGAACAGCTCTTTACCATTTTAAATGTTTTTTTTGTATTAACACTTATGTTGCAGTACTTAATAATATCATTGTTGCAGTAGCCTATAGTTGTAACCATTGTGACTTCTTCATACTGTGACATACTGCTTAGCCCTTATCTTTCTATATGTTTTCTAATACTAATACTGGTTTAACGATAATAAACCCGTTATAGCCACTGTAGCAATCATCAGTTCGACGCCACACAAAACTGCATCATGTTAGTGACATCAGAGGTGGCCCATAGTGACTCACTGATAATAAAATAAACCTTTACTGTGTTTCTTACTGTTACAGGTCAAAATGTATTATGAAACATGTATATGTAAATGAATGGATGATATTTCCCCCGTGTCTCAGTAGAGCATTCTTACTTTCGTAACTCAGCACGTTTGTCTGGAGTGTACTCACGCAGCATGATGAGGAGAACCCAGCTGGCAAGCTGTTTGGTTCCATCATCAAACTCTGAGGATCAGACGGCTCCTTTACAGCATCATCATCATCATCTATGAATATCACTCCCTGGTCCAGGCGCTGCCTTTTACGGCTCTGAGGAACAAACAGAATCATTTCTATTATACAGCCAATAAAGAATCCATGAAGGATGGTTACTTAATAGGAGGGTGATAAACTAAAAGCATGCAAACAATTTCTTAAAAATGTAAAAGAAGCATCATATCATACAATTATACTCTAAAGATTTAATTATGTGTTTTACATTACTACAAAGGTGATGTGAGCAGGTAGAGCAGCTGGTAGCTCCTTCAAACTCTTTGGTTTTATTGACCATTACACTCATCGTCATTGGAGGTGACGCAGTGCTCGCAACTGTTTAGAGAAACCATTCTAGGAGGAGAGAGATCCAGGATGGGAGCCATGCTAGTCCCACTTGGACTTAAGGTCGCTCCTGGCTAACGTCCAGTCACAGAACCTACAGATGTAAATTAGCTTATAGCTAACCCTGGCACAGCTAAGAAGCTGTGCGCTGTCCCTGTCAAATAAACAAATAAAATAAAATAAATAAAAAGGACTCAGATTGGCTAAGCAATGGAGAATCAGACACAGACCGGCTCCACCACAACATCCCAGATCAAGCTGCTGCACTCGATGGGTGGACATGTGTTTTGAGAGTGCAGGACTCGAGCAGGACGAGGGGAGGACTCTGTGATGATGCTTGGTGCTTAAATAATTTTAGAACTCCTGCATTGCTGAAGACTCACCAGATATAGCTGCAGTACAGGTAGAGGTTTTTACCTCAGTACAGAAAACAACCTTTTTAGCAATGTGTTTTTATTATTTTTTTATTGTTATTTGGAAACATTACCAAGAGACTGGCACTAATGAATCTTTTCAACATTTACACAGATGTGTTGTATTTGATTGTCTGGCAGCACTACATATTGATTCATCTGTATTTATCTCCGTATGATTGTAATAATAGGAAATGTAATGGAACTGTACGGTGAGTTACCATCAAGTTCTGAGCCAGTAGTGCTTATAACTATCTCATCAAACTACCGCAGATATTATTTTTCTCTCTTTGATGACATGTGGCCAAAGGATGCTATATTCAGCCTTTAAAATTAAATGGCAGTAAATTCAGTAGAAATGTACGACAGTATGTACAAAGCATCAATGACTACCTTGTTCTCGACATTGCGAATTCTTTTTCTATCTGGTTGGAAGTCGTCTTTTGTCTCACGGTCAGAGCTGGAGGACACCCGGAGCTTCTCAGAGAGACGGGAGGCTAGAGACAGTTTCCTGGGCTGCGACTCCTCTGGTAAAGCAACAAAGCAAATGCAGCACATAAAGATGTTTGGATGTGTGGAAATGGCAAAGCGCTGGCTAGCCCTCAGCTACATATAATCTGCAGAAAAATTATAGGAATAATAGGAAACTAACTTTAATTATCTCAGAGGACAAAACTTACTTCAAATGGGTAACACACTACCAGCCAGAGCCAAACGAGGTCCAGAGGAAATATGTAATTTAATGAATAATAATACCCCTGACCATAACCCTACTTACTTACCATGATCCCTACTATGTTCAGGTGCTGGAGGTGGCGGCTGTGCTGTCTCTTTGCAGGGGGACACAGTTCGGTCCACAACATCAGGTTTGGCTGCCATTGCAGCAGTGGTCTCGCTGGCTCTGGTGTGGCACACACACTGACAGGAGGTGGAGGTGACATCTGACTTCTTAGAGTCGGAGCACTTCTTATCCGACTGGCTCTTGTCCTCCACAGGACTTTCTCCTTCTTGCACTTTAGCTGCCATCACATATTGAAACACAGACATAGCTATCAGTGCAGGGCTTCCCATACATTCATTTACTTGTGGTGACCCACCAGAATACCATTATTGCCAACTTCTATCCCTCCCCAATCTCTCCCACAAACACATCAGGTGTTTCCCAAACATAGATTTTACGTAGGTAGGCCATCCAGGTATATTAATGGTTGCCGATGTATTTTGACTATGCATTTTAGCATTTCTTTATATTGATTTGGTTTCGCCAAAGAGAATAAGACAAGCTCCCTGGTCCTCATCATCCCATCTACTTACAATCAGACATGCTCTTCATAGAAACACAAAGAGAGAAAGAGCATGTGACATGTTGCACAACCTCTCCTTTCTAACGTAGGCCAACATGTTCAGTTGTTTTAAGCTTCTACGAGCTCCTGGTTGCTGGATGTCATTATAATGCTATCTAAAGAACAACAAGCCTCCTCCAAACATGGATCACGTGCTGTTGGAATCACAGGTGAAAACTAGACAGCACTCGGATTGCAAACGTCTACTAAGGCAGCTCAGCTTCCCCATTTTGGTATTGCACCTAAAAGCAATACCCCGTGATAGTTTGACCCTAATAATATGACTCCTTGACCATGAAACCCTACCTCTAGAATTTGGAATCACATTGGTATCATCGTCAGTTTGACCGCCCCTTTATCCAGATCCATGGCAAACTTTAATGGGTTCTTTGCTACATGCCCAACTCTTCTAACATCGTTCATCAAAATCAGTTGGGTGGTTTATTCGTAATAGATGGAAATGGTGAAAAAAGCCGTATCTCACTGATGTCTCATTGTTTCAGAAAATCCTGGATCTGCCCCTTCATCTGAATTCACTCCATATTTAATGGGTTCTCCCCTGTCATATGCCCAACCCTCCTTTAAGTTAGATGAAAACCCATCAAGTAGTTTTTGTGTAATATTGCTAACAAACAAACAGACACTGGTGAAAACATTACCTCCTCAGTGCAGGTTGGTGGAGCAGATTAAAGTAGTTTATGTGCAAACAGTAAAATAAGGTGGAATTAGAATAATTAAATAAGTAGTAACTTATATATACAGTATACTTATATATACTTATATACAGTATTAGAATGGAATACTTGAAAAAGTGTAATGTATTCTTTCAAGTATTTTCAATAGACAAATAAACAGTACCATCCACTCATCACAGTTCCATTATCAATCTATGGGAAACGCTGCAGTGAAAGTGACTCTCAGTCGGTACACGGTGTATAATATGACAAAATCTGATGAAAATAGTGACAAGGAAAGAAATACTGTAATGATCAACAAACAAGTAGCAGCATTAAAACAGAACTTCAAGTCTTAGCTAGTCTCACATCACTAGATATAGTGAAAATATATCTTCCAGCTTATGTTAATGTAAAAATAATTACTGAAAACCTGACAGGAAAAAGTGAAAACATCCAAGTAGTACTGCCTGTGTTGTTTGCTATTTATTTGGTCTCAGTCAGAGCAGACTTACCAAACTGAGCCTGCTGCCAGCCCAGAGCTGAGCAGAGCAAAGCCAAGCTCTTTCCACTTCCAGTGGGACTCTCCAGCAAGCAGTGGTGTCCATTGTTCAGCCCTCGTATGATCTGCAAACAAACCACACTGTGTTAAAAACAAAACGATATGATGAACTGTTAAATGATAAATAAAAACAGATGCACTTTTAACATTACAAAGTGTCAGGTGTTCACATAACATTCTGATTCTATATGTAGTTCAGACACAGTTTGTGAACACATGAAGGCTCCTCTCTGAGGAGTTCACATAGCACTGCAAAGACATGCATGTTAGGTGAACTGAAACTACTAAATTGCCTGTTGTGAGCCTATATTAGCCCACAGTGTGATAAACAGGCAGCCTTCCTCACTTCACATCCACTATGAGCTGGAATAAGCTCCAGCAATACAGAGGTATGAATAAATATGTTTTCTTTAACTCAGGAGATATGAATAAATAAGCATTCACTAGTGTATTAATGTTAAAAATGATAACCAAGATGGCTGAAACATCATCAAAGTTGACACAAGTATGTCCCATAATGTGTAAATAACTTCCTTATTTCTACTCCAGATTTACAAATGTCTTAATATCTCATTATTAGCTGAATGACAACTAAATAATTCCCTATAACAGGTCTACATGCTATGCTAGTCCGCTTAACTGTTTAGTTAATTGACTCATGATGACGTCACTCACTGAATTCATCATGGCCAGCTGGGATGGGTACGCCTTGCAGGGGAAGTGGATCTTCACCCCTCCAATGGTGTACTCCACTGCGGATGCAGCCATGTTCTTCTGACCCTGCTTAAAATGAATATTTTATTTAAAACGGAGACGTTTATTATCCAGACAGTAGAATTTTCAAAAAGGACGACTTTTATCCTGTTTAAGTCCAACGTTGTCACCTACCTGAGACATGACAGTTCACTGTTAGCTATAACAGACTACCTAACAAGCGCGAGCGTCAGTGCTGAGATTTGAACCGCTACTTTGACTCAGTCCTGTATCCATATCCGACTGGTAAACTGGTTACACTGGTCAAACAGAGAATTATTCCACAAACGCCGATTATATTTCACTTCTCTCTCCCCAGTCCCCATAATTCTTCCCGCTCTCTCAGATCAAAGAAGTTGACAGGTTATCTACATTGACGTCCGGTTTAGGGTTTCCTGTCTAGGGCTTTCAAAAAAAATCCTTATTGTGAAATATAATGTGTTATATATAAAGGCAAAATCATTATATTACATTATGCTATTATGCTATAGCATTATACAATATAGCATTCACTCTGAAAGGTTTTACTGTTCGTGTAACATTACGAATACTTGGGACAAGTGTCAATTTTACGCCTTTATTTTGAAAGTTAAATGTAGCGCTACCGGTAAAACATCCACCTATGGCTGCAACTTGATGAATAAAAAAAAAAGCGGAAGTGACATTTGTAAACATCAGCATAAGGCCCACCCAGTTCCCTTACCATGCTATGATTTATGGTCCGTGTATTTTATGGTAATTTGATTGTAGTTTCACAACAACATGAACCGGTAAGGTGAAGGGTTTGTGTGAAGTACAGACAAAAGAATACGGAAAATAAACCTTTTATTTTATCTTGTATATCTAACAATATGAATACAGATCACACATCAGGGGATTTTAAGCCTAGGTATGAATGCAGATTGTTTTACCCTCTCTTTTTTCTCACCTTTCCTGCTCTACAGTCCATCAGTTTTAACTTCAACTGAATTGCTTGATTTCAGATGGGACGCAACAAAACCCACAAACGCCACTCCCACTTGCACCAGAAATGGTGGTGGGATGATCAGTGTCTGGATGACGACGATTACGAGTATGATAATTGGATGGAGGATAGCTATGAGGACCCGCAGGAAGACGATGGATCTTTCGACCCCACGTCAGAAGTGGAAGAGAAGCTCCAATAGCAGAGACTGGACGACTCTCCAGAACAGCTTCAGGAGCAGATGGTGGATGACTCTCCAGAGAAGCTCCAACAGCAGACGTTGGATGACCCTCTAGAGAATCTTGAGGAGCAGAGGGTAGATGAGTCATCTGAAGGGGCTGAACCTCCAGTCCTCACCCCTGCTATTCCAGCCTCCTCTGGCCGCTGGAACAAGGTGCTGAAGAGGATCCGTAGGTTCCTAAAACGGAACCTGACCTCTTGTTCTTGCTGCTGGCGTCCTCGTGTTGAAGACTAATGACTTTTTGGTACTTGTGTCGTGAACTATGTCTCTGTGTAACTTATGGAATGTTCACAGACATAGAATAAATGTTTGAATGCACTGAATGATTGAAGTGAAGTCTGAATTCATTATATAACACACAATCATTCTGGATGTTTCTTCCTGCAGCTGATTGCTGAAGTGATTTTGCTGCTGGTTATATAGGAGCAGTATGGGGCCTGTGTGTGTCCCAGATTGTGGCCAACTTTGTAAGATCTTCCATGCAAAGTTCAACATATTCCAGTTATCATTTGATCTGCATCAAATATGGCCACCGACTCGGAGAGTTATGGAGAGAGAGAGATAGAGAGGAATTGAGAGTGAGGGAGACAGAGGTAGATAGATAGACAGGGATGGGAGAGAGAGAGAGGGTAGAGAGGGAGAGAGAGAGAGAGACAGGAATGAAGAGAGATGGAGAGAGATGGAGAATGAGAGAGAGAGATTGAGAGGGAGAGAGAGAGGGAGAGATAGAGAGAGATAGAGAGGGGTAGAGAGGATGGAGGGAGAGAGAGAGAGGGATGGAGAGGGAGAGATAGAGAGATAGAGAGGGGTGGAAAGAGATAGAGAGGGATGGAGAGATAGAGAGGGAGAGATAGAGAGGGGTAGAGACAATGGAGAGAGAGAGAGATGGAGAGATAGAGAGAGATAGAGAGGGGTAAAAAGAGATAGAGAGGGATGGAGATAGCTGGCTCAAACCTCATGCATTTAAAATAGTCAAAAAAAGTCAAAAAAGTTTCAAAAACAAGGAAAACAGCTTATAAACTGTTCAAACACACAGACAGCTGTATAATCTCACATAATTTATATAGTGATATATTATATATGTGATATATTACATATGTGATATATATGTGATATATTATATATGTGATATATTACATATGTGATATATTACATATGTGATATATTATATATGTGATATATTACATATGTGATATATTACATATGTGATATATTATATATGTGATATATTATATATGTGATATATTATATATGTGATATATTACATATGTGATATATTACATATGTGATATATATGTGATATATTATATATGTGATATATTATATATGTGATATATTATATATGTGATTTATTACATATGTGATATATTACATATGTGATATATTATATATGTGATATATTATATATGTGATATATTATATATGTGATATATTACATATGTGATGTATTACATATGTGATATATTACATATGTGATATATTATATTTGCGTGATCCTAAGTTCACTCAGTGGAGGTATGGGCTCTTCGAGTGCCTCCGTTTGTTTTGGTATACTATTACATCATGCATGTATAAGTGTATGTTTTATATCTATAGTATATTAGTCCAATTCTATTGTATTTAACTCGAGCTGGAGCACATGTCATTTCTCTGAACCTCTTGCTCATTGGGATCAATTTCCTGTTTCATGCAGATCATACCCGGACATGGTGTCACATTAAATATGTCTGTGAATTCTGTCACCTGCATCCACAGCAAAGTCTTTGCACCGATAACTTTAACTTTTGAGGGCTAGCTCTAAGTTCTCCTGAGTTCACCTTTCCACAAAAATTAATCGAAATCTGATCAAAACATTTTGAGTTATCCTGCTTACAAACACACTCACAGACAAATAAACGGCAGCGATCACAAAACCACCTCCTAACAAATATGACCCAGTCATCCAATCAAGATGCTGCTTCCTAAATTAAAATGTCAGTGTTTTAAATGAATTGATTTATTTGTCTAAACAATCTGCACCAACAAATAAATAGTAGAATGGTTTCATTTTATGGAGATATGAGAAAAATACGGAGCCCCTCTGGTGACATTGGGAAAAAAATAAATAATGCGTGGCCACGAGTTAGTATCTCGTGGGAACGAGTTAGTATGTTGTGGCCAGAACATATTAGACCTGTTGTCATCTCCATGCAGTCACTGTTCATTGTTGCTTTAGCCACTTTGCTGGGTTCTTGCAGACTTGTTACTTTATTTGACACCTGCACGATGTGATCAAACTGTACATTTGCTGCGCTGCACCTGCTCTGTTCGCAGCCCAACATGCGGGACGCGCACTCACTCTGTGTCTCCATTCATCTGACTCTCTCGCTGTCTCTCCCATCTACACACACCTATGGTACGACAAGCACGCTGGCTGAACTCACCCAGATTGCGCACCGAATACAGAGGATTCAGAGCATTCTTATAACACTACCCCCGCTCTGGATGATAATTACACACTAATTTCAATCCAGCACAGTAAAATTAAAACAGTGGAGTGGTGATAAAATGCAGCCTCTCTCTCAGTCAGCATGTCATTAATGATAATGCATAAATTCTGAAGATAACATCAGAATTCTGAAAATAAAGTCACAATTCTGACTTTTTCCCCCTGACTTTATTAAAACAAACATTTTTTAGACTTCTGATTTGAGTCTAGATGGGTAAAGACATCAGATATTAATTACTTTGTGAGGTGTTTCAGTTCCAGTCATAAAAAATGAACAATTGTTTTAGTTTAAGAGGAACACAATGTACATTGTGTCTGTTTTTTACTTAAAGTCATAAGTAGGATTTGTCCTTGTTTGTAAAATTAACATTCAAAGATGCTATCACTTCAGTGGCTAGGCTGTCTTTTTTTGTTCTAAACTGTTCTGTGCGCTGTAATAATATACATTACCCGTTTAATGTGCTTGAACGAGGCACAATTTGCAAACTATATCTAATTATGCGTATCTTTTCCCAAAGCTATAGATGGCAAACAAGGACTGGAAAAGTATATAGATCTTACTGAATAAAGAAATATGCATGGATATTGCACATATACTTGGCCCCCCCTGTGTAGAATGTTGCCCCTTCTTGGCCCCTGAGTTAGAAAAATCCTAGATCTGCCCCTGCACTGTTGCTCAGTATAATTATTTACTCAGGTCTCAGCTAGTTAATCATCGTTAATGAAGATCAGCTTTAGAGTTGTATTCAACACTCAATTGACACAAGACACTGAAGGAATCTGTGTTTTAAACTCATATCATCACTTTAATACATATACTGTATATGTTTGTGTGATACTTCATATGTTTCCCGCTCTCCTTCAGCTCTTTCTCTTTTTAAGCATCTCCAGATACATGCCAAGCGACCTCTGGATGGAGTCTTTGCTGACAAACTTATTTGGTCAGAGTTGTAATAAGCAGAAATAACATTTCATTGGTGCAGTATGCAAGTGGGCAGGCACTGAAAGTGGTTTGTAATATTTGAATAGAGCAGCCACATGGGGTGTCAACTAGTTGGGGGGTAAAGAAAAATGGACCCGAATTTCATTAAACTTGGTGGAACGGTGGAAGAAGCTATTAGCGGATCCCAATCACGGAGAAAATACACATATCATTCTTCACTTTCAAAGAGTTGGACTTTGTTGTGGGGTGGCTCTCCTTACCGGTTCAAATGAGAGGCAGGGTCAAGTGAGCTCCACAGTGAATGAAGAAAAGGAGCAGCAATTCAGCAATTCAGCAATTCAGAGCAATTTCTCAGCTGTCTATGGTACCCAACTTGATGCTTTCCGGCTATTATGATGAAATTCCTCAAGTCTTTGGAACACCCATGTCAACAATTTTACAATTTAGGAAACTTAAATGAATGCTGGAATCCACTGCCTTATCTAGTTTATAGAACACAGCAATTTCATGGGTTCCATGTGTGAAAGGGGTCTTTAAAATGAAAACAAACAAACAGACAGATTGATGACAGAAAGAGAAGAGAGATGGTGATGATAAAATCTTTACCTTTACTTTGGTCAAAATCCACTTTTGATTTTATTTATTGATATTTGGTCACAACTCAAAACCTGGTCTGATACGGGACAGTCCTGTGTTTGACCCATCCAACCACCCTGAGAATTTTATCAATCCTACACTTGAGGGTTGCCTCTATAAATGATGCTGCAGGGGCAAAGTTGGAAGCACAATTATTCAAGCCCCATATTAGGTTTATTTATCAGCTGTGTGCAATAACCAAATTGAACAAGAACAGTTTAAATAGCTCAATACAACTGATATTACAAGTGTTTTTCTCAAATGTAACACAAGATGCTGCTTTTACTGACCACTGCAGTCTCTAAATGATTCAACCTTCAGTGATAAAGTGTCTCTAGTTCTTTGTAGAGACCCTTTAGCTGCTATGACCTGCTGCAAACATGATGCATATCCAGACATCAGCCTCTGGCAGCGTTCCTGAGGAATCTTAGCCCATTCCTGATGGACAAAGGCCTCCAGTTCTGGAATATATCTTCAGATCCCACCAATGATTTTCTATGGGATTCTAGTCAGGTGACTGTGATGGCCTCTAGAATGATCCAGGACTTCTTCTGAAACCAAGCCTTGGTGGACATTGAGGTCTGTTTGGGATTATTGTCCTTTTGGAACGTCCAATGATGATCAAGCTTCAGTTTCCTCACAGATGGACACTTTCTTCAAGGATTTCCTGATACTTTATAGAATCCATCTTACCCTCTACAGGCTGCAGGTTTCCAGTGACCGAGGAAGCAAAGCAGCCCCAGAGCTTCACTGAACCACCGCCATGCTTCACTGTAGGCAGGGTGTTCTTTTCAGCATATGCTTCATTCTTCCTCCTCCAGACATACTGCTGATCCATAGACCCCTAAAGTTAGTTTCATGGCTTCACAGAACAACATCCCAAAACATCTGTGTCTTATCTAGATGGTTCTGAGACTGGAGCTGACTTTCATTGTGCTTTTGGGTCAGCAGTGGTGAACGTCTTCGAGTTCAGACATGGAGCCTTTATGTCAATTTAGGCCTTAAACCTTGGGACTCTACTGCTAGACTAAGTCTATGAAGGTTGGCTCTGTGTTTTAACAACATCTAATTTGTCAATGTGTCTTTTGTGAGGGAGGATAATCATTTTGAGACTGCAGTGGTATGAAAGGTAACATTTTGTGTTGAATGTGGACGGAGGTTCCAGTCCCTCAAAAAGCTCTCTGGTTAACATGTTATATTTCGTTTGAGTTAAGAACAACAACAATCCACTATTTTCAGGAGGGTTATGTGCTGGACTGTTTTAGCACTGACACTAGTTATACAAGATTTTCTGATGGGCTCAGCAAAACAGTATGTACCAGTGATACTGGTGAAAATGTATTTTAATAGCCTATTGAGTTCTACAGTACAAAACATGTTATAGCCTCCTGTAAGAACTGAAGTGATCATCGGTGTGCCAAGTTGAATGAACAACAAACTGAGCTCCAGGTAAACTTTCTACTATATTTTCTCCATCTCTCTCAGGCATTGGCTGTCGGTGACCATTTCCCAGTGGAGGTGGAGCTGATTGGCCAGGGTCCTGCTGTCTGAATCATGACTTCCACAACACGGGCCTCCAGGCTTAATCACGCTTATCACTATTCAGAGGAGGAATGCATGAATGAAAAGATGACCAAATAAATAAATCTGGCAAATTATGTAATTGCAAGTTTGCCTGTTGGATTATGAAAACGAGTCAAGTCTTTTATTTAAGTGTACAAAAGATGAGGCGAACGAAAAGAGAGCCTCTTGTAAAAATCTTCTAAGATATATATTTTTTATTTGTTAACCTCCACTGTTTGATTTAGTTCTTGATGGATAAGTGGAAAATGCTTGGCAACTTCACCATCTTTCCTTGATACAGGATGATATATTTGGCAGTGTAAATAGCTTTTCTGTCAGCAGAGTGGACACAGAAAATACTCAGGAAATCTCTCCATAATGTCCACAGACAGCAACCTTTCCACTTCAGGCGGACAGAGGAATTTACCTTGAGCGAAAAAGCATCGTGTGGCTCTAAAAAAAGGATGCATAGCTATCAATAGACACAGCTTTGGCTCTTGTAAGGATTAATACTGCACCTTTTTTTATTTAGTCCCTGAACTCATTGCAAGGGGACAATTTTCCTTCTATCTTCCCCCATTTGACTTTAAAGATGAACAGACACTTTGCTGAACATTGCTTTCACTGTGTCTCTGACATGAGGAACAACTGTCCCTTCCTTGAACAGCAGATTCAGAAACTGTATAATAATGTACCAAACCATGTGCTATAGAGAGCCTACGGATGTGTGATGTGAAGTGGAAATATAATGTGAGAGTAAAAATTCTATCTGCAGATCTCGCAATAAAATTCAAGTTAAGCCAGTCTTTTACATTCTCAGAAAATGAAATACGTGGATATAAATGGATCATGAGGTAAATGAGTGAGACAGCAGCAAGCAGTGAAGAGGTGTTATTGTACACCAGAGCCTTGGAGAAGAGAACTTCATGAAGGTTGCTCTCTCTCACTGTGCAGAGGGAAAGTGGCTTCTATTGAAAGACTTAATTCATAGACACAGGAATTAAAGTTGATGAGAAAAGAATGAAAAAAACTAAGTATGTAAATTAACTCCATTAAAACTCTGTTCATGGACACTATAGATGATAGTTTCTCTTTTCCACTGAATAACTGAAAGTTACATAATATTAAAGTCCAACTGAGATTGAATTTGCTACAGTGTAAATATCTGTACATCACTGAAAAAACACACAAACACTTGTCAGTTTATTTGTGTATTTATTAGAGTGAAAAAAACTTTTGGAACATAGTAAACTTGTGTTTGCAGGAAGTGGTTTTGGAGGAAGGCCTGCAGAGACGGACGGATTCTTTCAGTTGGATTCCATCATAATCTGGCAATCGCTGATTTGTCCAATGATTTTAAACAGCTTGCTAACGTACCTGCATTACACATCACTGGTCCAGTTGGGTGCTACTGTGGTCCGATCTTTAATAACATTTGAACAAGCTATCTACCTGTGACATGTGGCCCAGAGAGAACATTCAAAAGCACACATGAGCAGACACAAACAAGTACTTTTGAATTTTAAATCTAAATTGTTGTAGACTGCAAAAAGGGATGAATGTGATGTCAGTGTGAAAAGTGACTTCAGCTGGACTTCTTTTCATTTACTGGTCACTTGTGGGCTGTGGACAATTTATGTATGTCTGTATGCGTACATGTATGACTGTATGTGACAAAAACCTTGAACCTTGCAGAGGAGTTTGCTGTCTGTCCAGCTGGGCACAAGCATTATCAGAACGTTTTTGTTGCAAACAATGTTATAAAATAAATACAATAAATTAAAAAATGTAATAAAAAAATTGCTCAGCCTGCAACAAACCATTATCTCTGAAATAAGAATAAACATCGGGTGACATAAAAACTGTTAGCTGAAAATCACATCTGAACAGCTGATGAACATCAGTCATGCAGCTCTAGCAGGGCACAAATATGTCTGTACTATAAGTCTGACACTGTCAAGGACATTGAACCTTTGAAAGACCAGTATGGACCACCGCCTTCTCAACTAAGCATGTAATGTTCCTGATATGTGGCGCCTCGCTTCTTTCTGGGGGCCGTCTTAAAGGCTAGACGGGTTCCACAAAAAGGAGACTCCTCACAGATGTCGGAGTCTGGCTAGTAGCCAGCCAACTCGGCAGCGAGAGCTGGCAGAGATTTAATAAAATAATAGCCAAAATTCCACAACCAAGGCAAAGGCAAAAACACAGAGGTACAAAATCCAAAGTACAAAATGCAAAATACAAAACTAAGGACAAAACTTACACGGGGCAAAACAGGACAGCAGGTCAAGGAAGGGCAAAACAGGACACGGAAGAGCACGACGGGGTAACAGAGTCAACCAGGGAATAACGGGCCACGCAGGGAATAACGGACAAACTGACCTTCAAAATAAAAGAGGAAATCACAACCTAAATAATGACCATAACACACTGGGCTCATATCTTTTTTGCAAACAGGTTTAGATTAGCCCAAGTCTAAGTATACACATGTGAAAAACCATTAACATACCTACCAGCTGAAACCCCACACTTATAAATGTAAATATACGTCCAGGTTAATTAGCTCAGATGCATGTAGCAACAAGAATGACAAGTTCCCTTCCTTCATCTGTACAATTTATGTGTTGAATAGAAACAGATGAAGAAGGAAATGTTAGGATGAAATAATAAAATGATTTAAAATAAACATGTATTTTGATGAATACTTAGTAAACATACATTAAATTGGTTCATTCAAGAAAACAAAATAATTTGGTGGTCTATTGTCTTTGGGTTAGTATGGAGCACGGTTCAGCAGGGTAACAGCTGCAGGGTAGAAGCTGTTCCTGAACCTGCTGGTCCTTGTGCGTAGAGACCTGTAGCGTCTCCCAGAGGGAAGGAGGATGAACAGTCTGTGGCCGGGGTGAGAGCTGTCCCTGACGATGTTATGTGCTCTCCTCAGACAACGCTTGCGGTGGATGTCCTCAATGGTGGGGAGTGAGGAACCGGTGATGCGCCGGGCGGTTTTCACCACCTTTTACAGTGCTTTGCGGTCCGAGACAGAGCAGCTGTTGTACCACACTGTGATGCAGTTGGTGAGGATGCTCTCAACAGTGCAGCGGTAGAAGTTCATCGGGATCAGAGGAGACAGATAGGCTCTCCTCAGGAAGAAGAGACGCTGGTGGGCCTTCCGGATCAGGGTCGGGATGTTGTGGGTCCAGGAAAGATCCTCAGAGATGTGGACTCCCGGGAACTTAAAGCAAGCGACACCTTCTACCTCAGCCCCGTTGATGTGAATGGGGGTATGTGTGCCACCTTTGGTCTTCCTGAAGTCCACAATGAGCACTTTGGTTTTACTGGTGTTCGGTGCCAGATTGTTGTCAGTGCACCACGCTGCTAGGTGCTGGACCTCCTCCCTATAGGCTGACTCATCGTTGTCACTGATGAAGCCGACCACCGTGGTGTCATCTACAAACTTGATAATGGTATTGGAACCATGTACAGGTGTGTGAAGAGGGAGTAGAGCAGAGGGCCTTGGGTGTTTTGGCACAGGCACGATGGAGGTGGTCTTGAAACACGTGGGGACAGCTGCCTGGGCCAGTGACAGGTTGAAGATGTCAGTGAGGACCTCAGTCAGCTGTTCAGTGCAGGACCTGAGAACACGTCCAGGGATGCCATCAGGGCCAGCAGCCTTACGTGCCTTAGTCCTGCTCAGTGCGGCACATACTCTCTGTCTCCCTCTATCTATCCATCTACATCTCTCTCTCTCTCTCTAATTACATCTCTCTATAGCTATCTATCTACATCTCCCTCTATCTATCCATCTACATCTCTATCTATCTCTCTAATTACATCTCTCTATATCTATCTGTCTATCTGTCCCTCTATCTATCTACATCTCTCTATATCTATCTGTCTATCTGTCCCTCTATCTATCTACATCTCTCTATCTATCTACATCTCTCTCTCTATCTCTCTACATCTCTCTCTCTATCTCTCTCTATCTATCTACATCTCTCTCTCTATCTCTCTACATCTCTCTCTCTATCTCTCTCTATCTATCTACATCTCTCTCTCTATCTCTCTACATCTCTCTCTCTATCTCTCTACATCTCTCTCTCTATCTATCTACATCTTCTCTCTATCTATCTACATCTTCTCTCTATCTATCTACATCTTCTCTCTATCTCTCTATCCATCTACATCTCTCTCTCTATCTCTCTATCTCTCTACATCTCTCTCTCTATCTATCTACATCTCTCTCTCTATCTACATCTCTCTATCTACATCTCTCTATCTATCTATCTACAGCTTTCTCTCTCTCTATCTACATCTCTCTCTCTATCTACATCTCTCTATCTATCTATCTACAGCTTTCTCTCTCTCTATCTCTATCAATCTACATCTACATCATGTATAGAGAGAGAAAGATGGATATAGATAGAGATAGAGATGTAGATAGATAGATAGATAGAGATGTAGATAGATAGAGATGTAGATAGATAGAGATGTAGATAGATAGAGATATAGATAGATAGAGAGAGAGAGATGTAGATGGATAGATAAAGAGAGAGAGATATAGATAGATAGAGAGAGAGAGATGTAGATGGATAGAGAGAGAGAGAGAGAGAGAGAGAGAGAGAGAGAGAGAGAGAGAGAGAGAGAGCTGAAAACAACTTGACTCAAATCAATCAGACACAAGACTAGAGATTGAGACTCTAAAGGTTCCTGCACTGGAAATATGGCAGGAAGTGCTTTCAGATGGTTTCAGTCTTGGCTGTTTGGTGAAGATAAAACACATATTCTAAGTGGGACTGAATTTGACGTACCTCTTTATTGTCCTCCTCTTCTTCATGCTGAGTACCAGGTGCAGATCTGGAGTCCACAGACGGGGCAGTGTGGTCTCTCTCTACCCCGGCAGGTTCCCTCACCAGTGGCAAAGCCTGGTCTGGAAATCCCATAGGGACAGGATCTGGCTCCCGCTGGACCAGCCATGTCTCCAGCTCAGCGTGAGGAACCTGTGGTGAAAGGAATAGGAATTCAACACATTTTTCTCTGTATTAACTACAGCTGTGAAATATGACCCAAATATCCTGATAAAGAAACATATATGGATCAGATTCTGACTCCCAAAAAACATCCATACAGCAGAAGTAGCCCCTCGTTTAGATATGAGCGCCTTGTTTTGTCTTAGCTGGTTGGAGTCCTCCTGTTAGGGATGACGCCGCTCTGTGTCATGTTCACTCTTCACGGTTTTTTTTACTGTTTAGATTGTGAACAACAACACAACAAAATAAAGAACAGAGCTTAATATGAAGCAACATTTTTGAATGGTCACACTACAGTTATTGTCATATCACACAGTGGTTTGTCCTGTCACAGCATGGTATATGAAGATATCATTTTATATTTTCTGTTTAGTGCTTTAAGCCGTTTTTTTTCTGTCTGTTTATCATTTCAGGGGCACTTGTGCAAAAATAGTTTTGTCAGTCATTATTTAAACTCCATACTCCAGTTAGAACGTAAATTCAGCTTAAGTTTGAGGTCAAATGCTTAAGTAAAAGTACTGATTCTCCAGTTCAGGGTTCTGCGGACTGAGTCGCGCTTCACAGAACTTTAATAACAATAAACAGGTGAATAGATCTAGATCTCTGTGCAGCAGCAGCAGCTAGTCCTCCCCTACGTCCACAGCCACTCTTTACTTGCAGTGGTTCATTGACTGCAGGTCACTTTTGCTGTAAACAGCTCATTCTGAACAGGCATGTTTAGAATAGGCACTGCACTAGTACTGTATTTGTAAATTGATGTGAGCGTCTGTACACAGCAACAGGGACAAACATGGAGCTGTACATGTTTTCCTACCTGGAGTCGGTCCAGAGAGGGGACCCAGCCCAGCAGCCTTCGTGCCGTAAAGAACCCATCCAGGTCCACGCTCTTAGGGTGCAGGCTGTGGCCGTCTTCCAAGTGGTTGCGGAGGTTGTGGAACTGCGTCTGGGTCAGAGCTGAGGTCGGACCCAGGATCATCTCGTGCCAGGAAGGAGGCAGTCCCACGTCAACCCTCACTCCACACAGGCTGAGGAGGATGGCCGTCTGGATGAAGCCCTCCATGAAGTATTTCTTCAGGTACTGCATGGCCTTCGATGTGTCAGACGTCGTACTTAAGGTCCACGGCTCAGCTCAGTCACCAGCACAATGAATGTCTCCTCTGTCCGAGTGTCTCTGGACAAAGTTTGAAGTCCCTAGAGGCTGAGGACAAGGCACTACACACTTCTAGCCAACTGCTCTGTTAGAGCTGCTCAATGTCCAGGTGTGGAAGGTGCTGGTTTTTACTTTCCCATTCTTACAGGCTCATCAAAAACCAGTTGCTGTTCATGGAAACCGTTCTTCCTGTGAATTAAGAGACATCTTAGTTCAGAGCAGAGGACACTGCACAGACCAACTATTACAGTTACTTGTTACTTACTTACAATACGACTACTTCTTCTACCAGTACTAGTCCCTTTACTACTACTTATACAGCACCATAACATTTCCAGCACTGCACTAGTGATGATGGTAATAATGGCACCACAGTTATTCACACTGATCTGAACTTGTCAGTATGTCCTGGCCTGCAGTGCTGCAGCAGTTGAGAGGTGTGAGACTTTGTGTGGAGAGATAAGGACAACGGAGCCAGCAGCCGCCACCATTCTCAGTAACTTATACCTACTTGTAGAAAGAGTTTGGTAACCACCTGTCTGTCCCACACCGCCTCACTGCAGCCACATGATGGAACTGCCAGTGTTAGCCTGGGAAAAGCCTCTCCATGTCTCCTCCCTTCTCTTCAGACACTGGGTTCACTTTTCATTCTGTGGTAACCTGTTTACAGAAACCACAGAGGAACAGCTGATTATAACTGGAGTTTCAAAACCTCTCAGCACCACCTTAAGACCCAGGGATATAAACTATAAATATATATCATTATATATGATATAATGATATATATTTATAGTTCAGTGTAAACACTGAGACCATCAAATCTTAACATTTGAATGTGTTTATTATTTATAATGATTTTGTCCTCTTACTTTTTGTGTATTATTTTCTACTTTCTTCCTGTCAGTGTTACTAAGGTTCAGGATAAATTGTTATTTAGTGGTGAAGACTTATCTGTGGCTGATGGGCTGCTTCTGGTATTTTATCACTCGAAGTTCTTAAGTATTTGTAGCAGAAAGTACTTACAGTATCAAAGTAAAAGTACTTTGAATGCACAGAAACGGCCTGTGTACATGTTGTTACTGCTACATTAATGTGTAAGAAGTATTTTTATTGTTCTATTTGTTGGTGGTTTCGTTAATTTGAACTATTTTACATTCTGCAATTACCGCAAGTAGTCGAGGCTAATTAAAGCTGTCAGATAAAAGTAGTGAAGTAAGAGTACAATATTTCATTTTCATTTGTAATGGAGCAGAAGTAGCATGAAATTAAAGCACTCAAGTAAAGTATCTCTTGCTCAATAAGTACAACAGTGAACGAGCACGCCTTGTTAGGCCAATACAAGTACACCAGTACTGTAATGATCTATAGTAGTACTGTTATTACTACTGTTGTGAAAATGAAAGGAATCTAAAAGTAGATCAGCTGGAGAACAGGTTACACAATGACGTCATCACTGGTAGATATTACAGTGAAGGCTGCATTTGGAACAGTTAAGCTTCAGAAATGTCAACCCAACATATAAACAACAAATACAGCTCCAGTCACAGGAAAACAACACGGACTGTTAGATTACAGGATCATAGAGGTTCCACCGGCTCTGAGCTGAAGCCACTTTTTAAGAAGAACACAGTCATGTTCTAAAATGTGTCTTACCGGTGTTCACTGCGTTCAGCTGCTGGCAGCAGTCTCTCTGCGGTCACGCTGTCTCGGTTCTGCTCTAACCGGGAGGGACGGGACCTTTATAAAGCAGCACCCAGTGATGACGTCAATAACTCCTCCTATAGGAAAAAAAAACACAAACGCGTGTGTTAGGAGAAACGCGAGAGGCATTATTCTAACACGATCGATGTGAAGATGACGTATACCCAGATAAGACGCATTACAGGCACTGACTTTTCTATGTATTCATGAATCAATCTTAGTCACTTCTGATCTTTGATTATTTTGTTATATGACAACAACGTTGTGTCTCCAGTGTTAGAAGTAGAACAAGGTGCTCCTGTAATTAAATGAGATCTTCTTTATTAATAATTAGAGCCTTGAGAACTTCTTGTCCATCGTTCTTGTCCAGTTTAACTAGTCTTTAGATAAATGTACAGTACATGTATTTCTTTTTTGCTTTACGTCTTTTTGTTTGTTCATGTTTTAAACTAACATTCAAGTCACAGATCTTTTTTTCACTTTAACATTGTAAGACAGGGTGTTTTTCAAAGTTTTCTTTAATTTCTCAGGTAATCATAATTAATATGATTTCAGTTCTGTTTTATGTTTAGTTATGTGGAATGACTCAATTTCCAATATATTTATTGAATTAATCAATGGTCATTTACACACAACAGTCATGGAGAAATCAGACCATAAACGTGGTGTTATATTTATCTAAGGATAGCTGTAGGACATCTCACCTGCTTTCACTTAATAAAAATGCCTTCTTAGATTCACTGCAAACTTTCATGTATTTTATAGTTTTAATTCTCTAAGTATTGCACAAACTATTTTCATTCTGTTCTATGAATGCCTACATTATGTCGATTGTCTGGGTTTTTGTTTTGTATGTTGAGCCATGCCTAAGATGATTTTCTGTCATGACAGACAATAAAGTTTCTGATTCTGAAACAATACATATTAATGAAAACCTAATTTTGACTAAATGTGTAGTTTCTGCTTTTTGGCTAGTATAGACAGTCCGTACACACTGCAGTAAAGCATTCTTTTTTATTCAAAAAATGCTTTAGATAAATGTAATTTCCAGCTTTTGGCAGGAGTCAAAGACACTTTGTTGTTGGTTCAAACATAATGTTGAATGGACAGCAACATTCCAAGTTATCACCAATGTTCTCTTAGTAGTTCATCAAATGTTTAACAGATACAAAGCAGAACAAAGAACATTTACTTCTCCTGAGATTTGAGCACTTGTCCTTATATTTAGTGACTCAGTGCCAAACAAACCCCAAACTAGAACAAAACCACTTTTAGGACTGCGGCTCTAGAGACTGGACATGCATGTAAAAGAAAGGTCACATGTTCATGCTCTTCTGGGGAAATGCCTTGAGAAAACCTTTGTAAAGATTTGGCACTATACAAATAAAACTGACCACTTAATATTCTGATATTTAGCAGCTGATGCTCAGGACAGCTTGCTTTAGCATGTTGGAAAGCTAACATTGGGTAGCATTAAGCACAAACAACAGAGATGCTTGAAGGAAATGCCAGTAGTTCTGCAGCTATAGCAAACCAAAGTAACAGTAAAACTTAATTTCTGTTGCAGGAGTAAGAAAACTTCCCTGAAAATATGTCATAATAAGGTATGTATGTGTAGTCAGTACTAAGTGATAATGAGTAACATTAGCTGACATTACGGGTGGACTAGTGGCTAGTGATGTGTCCTTCCGTGTCGAGGCTTCGAAGCGTGTGTGGAGTAATCCAGGAAGATTTTTCGAGGCTTGTGTCGATCACGTATGTGGTGACGTTCGAAGCCTCACGAGCCGGCCGTACCACGTGACTGGTTCAGGAAATGGTTCGCGGGTTTGGCGTGCGATTCGAAACATAAGGGGCAGCGAAACGCAATGGATCCCCCCTCACATTTTGTGGACTTTCCCTTTTGACCCCGCCATTGTATCATAAAGACAGACACCGTATTAATAAGATCATAATTCACGTATTGGCATCACAAACATCATTCATTCATTTATTCAATTCAAAGCTTCACACACCAAAGCCATGGTGTCATTATAATCACTCTGCCTGTTTTACATTGATTGTCCACTTGATGGCACAGTAGAGCAAATGAAGCACCATGAAGCGTCGGCCCATGAGTGCACCAATTGGATGGAAAGCTTGGGTTACATATACGTATTCCATATGTGTAGATAAGGGTCATAGTGATTTAAAAAACAACTGAAACAGGGTCCATGATGAATTTAGCAGCCATCTTCACACATTACAGCAGCTGATATTAAAGAAAACCAAAAGACTATAATAAGAAAACATTTATTTATATAGAAAAAAAGAAACCAAACTATAATTTTTGACTGCTGTGCTGGTAAATTTGAAAAGGAGCTGTAGCTTTTTTTTATGTGCTAACAAATTACTCCAGACTTTCAGAAATAGAAATAAAGGAGTAGTGGATGAAAAAAGCCTCATCCAGACATTTTTCCTTCAACATAAAACAGAATGTTTTGTATTTGAAGTGGAAATGGTTGTGTTAAAACTGATGTCACAACTCCTTTAATATATGAGCTATTTATACCTCATGGTGGTGCTAGAGGCCATGTCGGCAGTAAAGCTAGAAGGCATCTTCCTCTTGGTGCCATGATCTGACAGTCCATCTAATAATTAGTAATAATAAAGTAAAGCATTCGCTCCACTAGAGCTTCTCCCAGTAGAAGACTGGGCGACTCCCACTGACCAGCAGTGGAGGACCGTATTGGGCAGCTCTCTGTGTGAAGCCTTTTATTCTGGATAAATACAGACTTATAAATGCAGGTATTAAAATGACTGTTTAAAAACAGCCATATGTTCAGTGTAGTTTAGTTTATTAAGTTTATTTACATCAGGGACCATGTACAAATACATTAGTCTCAAGTAAGAGAGACGATGCTTTGCAGCAGATTTAGCTACTAGCTAATTTCCTTCACATGTTGCTCCTGTAATAACAGTCCTACTCTACAACCCTTAGATCGAAGGAGCTGATTTGATTTGTTCTGAACTTTATATCAAATCTCCTGTTAACTGTTCCTAACTTCACCTCATCAAAACATTTAAGTTACTTCTCACAGCAACACACAATAATATAAACACCAAAAGAAAAAGGGAATTAGTCTGAAGTCAGTGTTGGTCAAGTTACAACAGTTTCAAAACAGCTGATAAAAAGACAAAGGAGTGATGTAACTAGAATACATTTCATACAATCTGACTGTATGTTTCCACTATGTTTGTGTTGTTCTGTACCCATAAGGACATGTTAGCTACTACCAGCTTCTACTTGTTGTTTAGCTCTGTTGTTATACTTGCATGCAACACTGTTGTTCCACACGATTAATGCTTATATATCTGTATGCTTACCATTACGTGAGAATGAAACGCCGAGTTAGTACGACTTCAATTACCCACTCCTATGGCACAGCATCAATACTTTGGTTTCCATCGTTGTCTGTTTAAAGTAAGACCCTGGAAGGGATCACAGAGCAGTAAACACATTAATCAGATGGCTCTATATAATGGAGAGCTATTGTTAGGGGAGAAAAGGTTTGACATGAGAAGAAGTGAGAAGATTATTTTGCATTATCACAAGAAAAAAGCCAAAACATCATGAGATAAATTTGTATTGTATGAGAAAATGTCAAACAAGCTGTAAAATTAGGGTAATAAAGAGCCTTTTCATTTCTTTTAATATCTATATTTCAAAAATAAATAACATTATAAAATATCTCTACAGAACATTTTGTTTTCTGTTGTTGTTTACATTTTAGTCCCCATCTTCTTCAGTGGTTTAGGAGAATGATGCAATGCTGTTTTGTTGGAAGTCCCAGAAATGTTTTGTGGACTGAAAAACTTCACCTGACTTTAAAACCACATGGGGCTGAGTAGATAATGTCTGAATGTTCATTTTTGAGTGAACTGTCCCTTTAAGTTATATTCTAATTCTTATTAAGAACCCTGCTGATTGGAAAGACACTGAAATGTGTGAGTCAATCACTGCATGTGTTTTGAGGTTGGATCATAGCAAATACTACAAGTTTTTCCTGTAAAATTACAGCTTCATTCTCACAATTTCAAACCTTTTCACATAAAAAGACTGCCTTCTAAGTGTTCCAACCTTTATTCACATACTTAAGGTGTCATAAATCTGTAGGCATTGAGACGAAGCACAGATAAATGTTAAGATAACAGTGGGTTGGTAGTTTGTATCACTGAGATACAAATAGAGCACAAGTCAATGTGTAAACACACAATGACTCAAAAGTGCAGATCATTGGGTCATGGGTTCATAGTCCCCATATGGCTACAACATGACATTACAACACAATGTGTCATGTCAGAATCAATCAGACACAATAATGTAGGCTTAAAGTGCTGTGGTTGATAAAAACAGATGATTTGTTTGTTGTGATCATTTATATGAATTTCACCTGCTTTTTTCCCATTGGACCACAGAACTGCTCTTTTCCTTCACCGCTGACTTACAATTTGTTCTTTTTACAACAAACCAAATCACCCTTTTTGTTCTCAGAGCCTTTCTTTCTACTCATACTCTTCATTTTGCCCCCAGCAGTAATTTGCTCCTACACCTACAGTATGCTTTTCTTTTCTTCCTCCCCGTTCAGACCGATCCGGCATCATAACCATTTCTTTTACCCTTTACCTTGGATGGTACCCAAACTATCACCCACCGTGCACAGCTCCTCCTCTTTCCCTCTAGGATCCAGCCTCCTGCTCCTGACCCAGAGCCTCTAATAGGAGTCCCATGGGGGTCCTCTTCAGACCAATGCTCTCCAGTTTGTTCTCCAGCTTGTTCTCCAGGCTGCGCAGCCTCACCGATGCATGGACCAGAACCGCTGTGGACACACACACACACACACACACACACACACACACACACACACACACACACACACACACACACACACACACACACACACACACACACACACACACACACACACACACACACACACACACACACGGAGGAAGGAATTAGGAATCAGGTTTACTGAGCTGACCTAAGCCCCAGTCAGACAACGTTTTCATTGTGGGTCTGTTGCGCCTTTATTCCGCCACGACGTTCTGTTAGAATGCAATGAAGGTGAAATGGGGTGTCAGTTTGCTCCACCTCTGTGAGGCCTGTGGAGGTAGTAACAGCACCGAAGCAGATGTCTGCATGAACAGAGTGCGTAACAGGTGTGACGTTGCCGTCATATGTTCAGGTGTGCGACCTACCCCGGGGGATTTAAATATGCGTTAGCAACAGGAAGTCTGCTATTTGAAGAACAAGCACAGAAAATGACAAAAATCTGGGCAGATAGTGAAATATATCAGCTTTTATGTTCGCTGTCGCTTCATACATCACGCCTCTTTACGTTGTGGAACGCCGGCATAACTGTGAACGCACACACCGAGGTGGTGTTGCAACAGTGTCTGTTTGAGAGAGGCTACAATCTCAGATAAGTGTATGTTGTCAAATAATGACCTGGCATTGATTTATCACAACTGCAGAGTGAAGCAGTTTGACACTGGTTTGCATTAGAGACAGGCCTTTATTTCAACATTTTCCTCTTTTATAAGTATATTTCATCATATTTTAATAAGACACTCCCTGTTTTGTGACCTGCTCTAATTTTAATCTGCTGATGCTAATGTTGCACAAATGTGAATTGTTGGCATTGCATTATAATGAACATCGACAACATAACTTAACATTGTTTGGTCAACTTAAATGTATGGTGAAGAAGTGAGCTAGCTTACAAATTACAAACTGTAACATTATTGAGGTTAAAGGTTTGTTAGGCCTGCTTTTCATCTTTCCTTCTCCATCCCAGCCTGTTTAGCTTAGCAAAGTGTTAAAAGCCCCAGCCTCTTTTTGGAATCAGCCAAACAAAGTGAGGAGGGAACCTGAATTCATGTTGCTTTCGATCCCTTAAAATGATTGAAATGATTAATTTGTCAATGACCACCGCTTGAACGCAGCACCAAAATTGGTCAATCATCTTTTGCTTTTCGGCAGGCTAAGCGCTGCTGCCTCTTGTATTTAGACTGAAGTATTTAAAGTTAGGCTTTGTAGGGAATATTGTTTGACATTGTAAGACGTTCCATATTTCTTAAGATGGGTCAAATGCAGAGGACACATTTTGCTACGTTGTACTTGTATAATTGTATGTGACCAATAAAGCTGATTGATTGATTGATGTATTAGCAATATGTAGTGTGTTTGTTTGATAGGGACGATTTGTGAACAGTGTTTCAACGTGTTTGTTAGAGAATCGTAGTGCATTTCTTAAACATGTTTTGTTACATTTTGACAGAATTGAATGAATGAATTTCATGCTTTAGTGGACTGTGTGTGTCTGTGTGTGTGTGATTGTCTCACCCAGTATGGGGAAGGCTATCCCAAACAGGAACATGGCTACGCCTCCCAGCACTGATATGAAGAGGTAACTGGCCAAAAGAATGGCCAACACAACACATGGGTGGTTTCTGCGGAAACGGCGAACGGGAGCTTGGTTCTCAGCAGCCCAGACGAAGCCCAGGAACAACAGGGTGACGACCATCGCCCCGAAAAACAACTGGGAGGGCTGGAAATCCCTGAGAGAAACATATTTAGCCACACAGTGTTGGAAGTACATGATGACATAAAATCACAGCTGTAGAGAAGCTTCGATGACAGAGAGGGAAAAGGTGCTGCTGATATTCTATACTTTCATTTTAGTCAACAAATCCCACATATGGAGCCAAACAAATAATGAGTGTATCTACTAAGGAGTACTGTCTGTGTATCCAAATCCTGATATATATGATTCCTTTAAGACAGAGCTGCATTTTCTGGCCCAAATATTAACTTTAGCATTAAACATGAATTTATCAGCCACAGAAAACAGTCCCCAACAAATGTTCTCATGTTCAAGTAACATCTGATAAACAAACAACAGTGACCAGCTGCTTTAGGAAATCACTGAGCCTTCTTTGAAACAGAACTTTGAAAAATTTCCACAGAATATCTGATCCAAAAGCTTATATCATGAAACTACTGTTGGAAGCAGAGGGAGGTTTGATGTCATTCACATACATGTGTTTCAAACACTAGAATCAAAAGATTCAAGGTGGAAATTACTCTTTATAAGTAAGACTATGAATTTGTGAGGTGAACCAAGGAGCTTGGCTTTGAATGCAACATATAAAGGGAGGGAGGGAGATGGTGTGGATGAGAGCAGGGGGGAGATGGCTCAGTATTGAATGTGGGTTATGTGGGGGATGGCCAGCAGCCTAACTGCTTGGGGGAAGAAGCTGCTACAGAGCCATGTTGTGCAGGTTCTGATGCTCCTCAGCCTCCTGCCCGATGGCAGGGGAACGAACAGTCCGTGGGAGGGGTCCCTGAGCATGGAGGACGCTCTGCGTATACAGCCATCCTGGTAGATGGCCTGTATGGAGAGGAGGGAGACCCCTATGATCTTCTCGGCTGTCCTCACCACGCGTTGGAGGGATTTGCAGTCTGCTACTCTGCCGTTCCCAAAACACACGGTGATACAGCCGGCCAGGATGCTCTCAACAGAGCCTCTGTAGAAGGTGGTGAGGATGGGCGGAGGAAGGCTGGCTCTCTTCAGTCTCCGCAGGAAGTGAAGGCGTTGTTGTGCCTTCTTCAATACGGATGTACTGTTGAGAGCCCAGCTGAGGTCGTCGGAGACGTGCACCCTGATGAACTTGGTACTTCTGACCCTCTCCACCATGGAGCCACTGATGTACAGTGAAGAGTGTTCACCCAGCGACCGCCTGAAGTCAACAACCAGTTCTTTGGTTTTCTCCACATTTAGAATCAGGTTGGTGTCGCTGCTGCATCCTACCAGGTGTCTACCAGGTGTCTCATCACCGCTGCTGATGAGGCCCACCACTGTCGTGTCATGAGCAAACTTAATGATGAGGTTGGATTCTGTCTTAGCGGTACAGTCGTGTGTTCTTAGAGGCTTAGAAGTGAAGATTTCATCATAATAGTGTAAATAACATATCTTCAAATCATTTTGGGATCTCGGGGCTTCTGGAGACTGGGACTAGGCTGTACAAGCTGTATGGAGTCATTCAGGTTGATTAAAAAAAAACATTTTTAAACATGTCCTTTTTCAGTTCTTCTTTGTTTGTTTGTTTATGAGGATGTAACAATTATGCCTATGTCAATTATGCCAACCCTACACAGGATAAGCAGTTACAGAAAATGAATGAATGAATGTTCCTTTAGGCTGGTTTATTTGATAAAGAGCAGCCCAGCGGACTGTAAATTGCCACTGTGTGTGTTGTTCTACCCTAGGGGGCTTATATCTGCCCTCTGGTCTCTTTGTAGGGGTAGATGCATTACCCTAAACTGACAGAGAAAAAGACAGAGGAAGATATGATTCCACTCATCTCAATCACCTGATTCAAACTTAATAGTCTGTTCTGTCAGCTGATACCCTGCGTGCACGTCACGACTCTGTTATGATGTAGACAGCTGCGGCTCCCTGTCACTGCTGTTCATACCGTAATTAACGTATCACAGTAAAGCAGAAGAAAATCACAAGTTACCAGTGTTACTGACAGACTTCCAGTACGGAGGACGGCTGACCACGTCAGGATAATGAAACTTACCCCACTATGACCAGTGTAACCCGTGTGACTTTGTCAGTCCCTCTGCGTTGTGTTCTGGGTTGCAAATAAGGCACGTGAGACAGTGCTGGGTTTCTGGTTGTTTACTGTGTGTACAGAAAAACACAAATAACACAGGTCATGAGCTGTGGGTACACGGCCTGGCTCTCCTCTGGTCCTGCATGAGACAGCTGGCTCTCACTATCTCTATTGCAATTTAAGTCACAATATATTCAGTCAAATGATCATCATAACGTAGTTATTTGAAATTACATTTGGCCTCAGCATACACAAAAAACATCTTAAAGAAATAATAAATTAACTTCACATAAATAGAAAAGGAAATACATTCTTCATTAGCAACCATGAAATCAATTTTTCCTGAATTATTTAATACAAAAATAGAACCTCTTAAACTTCCAAAAATTTAATTGGATAAAACAGCATTAGTTATTAAACTAATAAAAACATTTTACACATACGCGTTGTACAAGAACAATAAAAAGGTCTCCATACCTCTGTGTACAGAAAAACACATAACACAGGTCATGAGCTGTGGGTACACGGTCTGGCTCTCCGCCAAAAGGGCAGACCGATGCCATCAACTTGGGACGAACGCACGCGCGCACACACACAGACAGTAAGATGACACATTAGCATATTAGCGCCAGCTAACCACATTCACAAACGGTAAAACATAACTTAACGAACTCAAATCTTTACATGACTCACGCAACATGAGTCGGACATTACTGTGAACAATCTACAACGGTTTCTACCCATTTGAATGACAAATAATAACTTTAATGAACGCTGTGCTTACCTCTGGTCATGCATGAGACGGCTCTGTGAACATAAATCAATCTGCTACACCAGCATGCCCAGTGCGGACACGAAATAATTGTTCTGGTAGTATAGCAGATTGTTGACGATGCGGTTTTTCCAGCGGTCCAGGTCGCGTGTATCGGGCACGGCGAACTGGGCAGAGCTCAAGAGAAAGTCATCCAGGCTCCGGAGGGGTTGCGGCTGCACGTCTGCCATCTTTACTGAACAAAAAACATACTTGATTTACCACAATGCAACGCGGGGACGGGGAGTACCGCGTGGCCACTAGGTCAGCTGACCAAGGGCCAATCAGATTTCCGGAGTGGGGCCAGAGCTTCAGGAGCCAATCAGATTTCAGAGCGCCCAGGCTCCATGTAGGCGGGATCACGATGAAATAACAACCGTCACGTGGGGTTCCAAAGCTGGCTGGACGTTATCTTCGCAATGGCGACACCAAGTGGCAACATTTTTTAATCTAAAAGAGTAAAACAGGTCCACTGAAGCACCGTCTTCACGCAATATATGAAATTTTAGGAGTTTAATTGTTTCTTTTACCGTCAGAATCCACCTAAACCGGCTGAGGCCAGACTATCAAACCGCACTTTGCTGTGTGTTGAGTGGGACACGAACATTAACGAGGACTAAGTGGCTGCCACCATGAAGGAGAGGAGAGAGTTTTAAACCGGACCACAATATGGACAAAGTTCATAAAATGTAAGTATACATTGAATGTTTAATATGCAATATGGTGTTACTGACCATTTTGTCTGTCATGTTTAATGTTTAATATGCATTGTGGTGTTACAGACCGCCGTGTCCGTCATGTTTAATGTTTAATATGCAATATGGTGTTACAGACCGCCATGTCTGTCATGTTTAATGTTTAATATGCATTGTGGTGTTACAGACCACCGTGTCTGTCATGTTTAATGTTTAATATGCAATATGGTGTTACAGACCGCCGTGTCTGTCATGTTTAATGTTTAATATGCATTGTGGTGTTACAGACCGCCGTGTCTGTCATGTTTAATGTTTAATATGCATTTTGTTGTTACAGGCCGTTTTGTCTGTCATGTTTAATGTTTAATATCTCATTTCAGAGAATGTTTTGATAATGGATAAATCTTGGGAACCTGAAGTTTTACTTTCTAAAAATACAGTGGTATCATCACCTAGTTGTGATATTTTGGTTTTCTACCATAAACATGTATGCCTTTAAAAGGATTTCAGCACCTGTCTGTGTCACTGCCTGTGGTGTTGTGGACGTTATATTTAAATATGCATTGTGGTGTTATGGACCGCTGTGTCTGTGCTGTTTAATATGCATTGTGCAATATGCATAATGATATGGTTAAATGAGGAAAAATCTAAAACGTTAAACGTCCCTTTGCTAGAATCATAGTAATAAGCTCCTTTTTAATTGTTGGGTCTCTTGAGAATGAAGGGTTTGGTGTAGACCATCTCTCTTTGAAAAGTGCCTTTAAACAACTGCTGTTGTGATTTGGCACGATACAGACTTGACTTGAATTGCGTTTGTAGTTTGTCGCTTCTCTTTGTGGGGTAAGTATGTTTTCCCTGCGTTGTTGTGGGAATATACATGCCGTTTGATTTCTTTCCACATTGACCAAAGTCTAAATAATCCGCCTGCCTGCTGTCTTACCTGCTTGCCTTTCATGCTTATAATGTAAAGAAATGCATTTGAATATGTTAATGTTCTATGTATGTTGCACGAAGCGCATTGCCACCCTTCCTTGTCTCTCTTTTTGAACCCAACCGGTCCAAGCAGAGGGCCGCCCACCTTGAGCCGGGATCTGCTTGAGAATTCCTCCTGTCAAAAGGCAGTTTTTTCTTGCCAAAGTTGCCGAGCGCATGCTCTTGGGGGAATTGTTGGGTCTCTTGAGAATAAAGGGTTTGGTATAGACAATCTCTCTTTGGAAAGTGTATTGAAACAACTGCTGTTGTGATTTGGCACGATCCAGACTTGACTTGAATTGCGTTTGTAGTTTGTCGCTTCTCTTTGTGGGGTAAGTATGTTTTCCCTGCGTTGTTGTGGGAATATACATGCCATTTGATTTCTCTCCACATTGACCAAAGTCTAAATAATCCACCTGCCTGCTGTCTTACCTGCTTGCCTTTCATGCTCATAATGTAAAGAAATGCATTTGAACATGTTAATGTTCTATGTATGTTGCACGAAGCGCATTGCCACCCTTCCTTGTCTCTCTTTTGTGACCCAACCGGTCCAGGCAGAGGGCCGCTCACCTTGAGCCGGGATCTGCTTGAGAATTCTTCCTGTCAAAAGGCAGTTTTTTCTTGCCAAAGTTGCCGAGCGCATGCTCTTGGGGGAATTGTTGGGTCTCTTGAGAATAAAGGGTTTGGTATAGTCAATCTCTCTTTGGAAAGTGTATTGGAACAACTGCTGTTGTGATTTTGCACGATCCAGACTTGACTTGAATTGCGTATGTAGTTTGTCGCTTCTCTTTGTGTAGTAAGTATGTTTTCCCTGCGTTGTTGTGGGAATATACATGCCGTTTGATTTCTCTCCACATTGACCAAAGTCTAAATAATCCGCCTGCCTGCTGTCTTACCTGCTTGCCTTTCATGCTTATAATGTAAAGAAATGCATTTGAATATGTTAATGTTCTATGTATGTTGCACGAACCGCATTGCCACCCTTCCTTGTCTCTTCTTTTGTGACCCAACCGGTCCAGGCAGAGGGCCGCCCACCTTGAGCCGGGATCTGCTTGAGAATTCTTCCTGTCAAAAGGCAGTTTTTTCTTGCCAAAGTTGCCGAGCGCATGCTCTTGGGGGAATTGTTGGGTCTCTTGAGAATAAAGGGTTTGGTATAGACAATCTCTCTTTGGAAAGTGTATTGAAACAACTGCTGTTGTGATTTGGCACGATCCAGACTTGACTTGAATTGCGTATGTAGTTTGTCGCTTCTCTTTGTGTAGTAAGTATGTTTTCCCTGTGTTGTTGTGGGAATATACATGCCGTTTGAGTTCTTTCCACATTGACCAAAGTCTAAATAATCCGCCTGCCTGCTGTCTTACCTGCTTGCCTTTCATGCTCATAATGTAAAGAAATGCATTTGAACATGTTAATGTTCTATGTATGTTGGACGAAGCGCATTGCCACCCTTCCTTGTCTCTCTTTTGTGACCCAACCGGTCCAGGCAGAGGGCCGCCCACCTTGAGCCGGGATCTGCTTGAGAATTCTTCCTGTCAAAAGGCAGTTTTTTCTTGCCAAAGTTGCCGAGCGCATGCTCTTGGGGGAATTGTTGGGTCTCTTGAGAATAAAGGGTTTGGTATAGACAATCTCTCTTTGGAAAGTGTATTGAAACAACTGCTGTTGTGATTTGGCACGATCCAGACTTGACTTGAATTGCGTTTGTAGTTTGTCGCTTCTCTTTGTGTAGTTAGTATGTTTTCCCTGCGTTGTTGTGGGAATATACATGCCGTTTGATTTCTTTCCACATTGACCAAAGTCTAAATAATCCGCCTGCCTGCTGTCTTACCTGCTTGCCTTTCATGCTTATAATGTAAAGAAATGCATTTGAATATGTTAATGTTCTATGTATGTTGCACGAAGCGCATTGCTACCCTTCCTTGTCTCTTCTTTTTTGACCCAACCGGTCCAGGCAGAGGGCCGCTCACCTTGAGCCGGGATCTGCTTGAGAATTCTTCCTGTCAAAAGGCAGTTTTTTCTTGCCAAAGTTGCCGAGCGCATGCTCTTGGGGGAATTGTTGGATCTCTTGAGAATAAAGGGTTTGGTATAGACAATCTCTCTTTGGAAAGTGTATTGAAGCAACTGCTGTTGTGATTTGGCACGATCCAGACTTGACTTGAATTGCGTTTGTAGTTTGTAGCTTCTCTTTGTGGGGTAAGTATGTTTTCCCTGCGTTGTTGTGGGAATATACATGCCATTTGATTTCTCTCCACATTGACCAAAGTCTAAATAATCCGCCTGCCTGCTGTCTTACCTGCTTGCCTTTCATGCTCATAATGTAAGGAAATGCATTTGAACATGTTAATGTTCTATGTATGTTGCACGAAGCGCATTGCCACCCTTCCTTGTCTCTCTTTTGTGACCCAACCGGTCCAGGCAGAGGGCCGCCCACCTTGAGCCGGGATCTGCTTGAGAATTCTTCCTGTCAAAAGGCAGTTTTTTCTTGCCAAAGTTGCCGAGCGCATGCTCTTGGGGGAATTGTTGGGTCTCTTGAGAATAAAGGGTTTGGTATAGACAATCTCTCTTTGGAAAGTGTATTGAAACAACTGCTGTTGTGATTTGGCACGATCCAGACTTGACTTGAATTGCGTTTGTAGTTTGTCCCTTCTCTTTGTGTAGTAAGTATGTTTTCCCTGCGTTGTTGTGGGAATATACATGCCGTTTGATTTCTTTCCACATTGACCAAAGTCTAAATAATCCCCTGCCTGCTGTCTTACCTGCTTGCCTTTCATGCTTATATTGTAAAGAAATGCATTTGAATATGTTAATGTTCTATGTATGTTGCACGAAGCGCATTGCCACTCTTCCTTGTCTCTCTTTTTGAACCCAACCGGTCCAAGCAGAGGGCCGCCCACCTTGAGCCGGGATCTGCTTGAGAATTCTTCCTGTCAAAAGGCAGTTTTTTCTTGCCAAAGTTGCCGAGCGCATGCTCTTGGGGGAATTGTTGGGTCTCTTGAGAATAAAGGGTTTGGTATAGACAATCTCTCTTTGGAAAGTGTATTGAAACAACTGCTGTTGTGATTTGGCACGATCCAGACTTGACTTGAATTGCGTTTGTAGTTTGTCGCTTCTCTTTGTGTAGTAAGTATGTTTTCCCTGCGTTGTTGTGGGAATATACATGCCGTTTGATTTCTTTCCACATTGACCAAAGTCTAAATAATCCCCTGCCTGCTGTCTTACCTGCTTGCCTTTCATGCTTATAATGTAAAGAAATGCATTTGAATATGTTAATGTTCTATGTATGTTGCACGAAGCGCATTGCCACTCTTCCTTGTCTCTCTTTTTGAACCCAACCGGTCCAAGCAGAGGGCCGCCCACCTTGAGCCGGGATCTGCTTGAGAATTCTTCCTGTCAAAAGGCATTTTTTTCTTGCCAAAGTTGCCGAGTGCATGCTGTTGGGGGAATTGTTGGGTCTCTTGAGAATAAAGGGTTTGGTATAGACAATCTCTCTTTGGAAAGTGTATTGAAACAACTGCTGTTGTGATTTGGCACGATCCAGACTTGACTTGAATTGCATATGTAGTTTGTCGCTTCTCTTTGTGTAGTAAGTATGTTTTCCCTGCGTTGTTGTGGGAATATACATGCCGTTTGATTTCTCTCCACATTGACCAAAGTCTAAATAATCCGCCTGCCTGCTGTCTTACCTGCTTGCCTTTCATGCTTATAATGTAAAGAAATGCATTTGAATATGTTAATGTTCTATGTATGTTGCACGAACCGCATTGCCACCCTTCCTTGTCTCTTCTTTTGTGACCCAACCGGTCCAGGCAGAGGGCCGCCCACCTTGAGCCGGGATCTGCTTGAGAATTCTTCCTGTCAAAAGGCAGTTTTTTCTTGCCAAAGTTGCCGAGCGCATGCTCTTGGGGGAATTGTTGGGTCTCTTGAGAATAAAGGGTTTGGTATAGACAATCTCTCTTTGGAAAGTGTATTGAAACAACTGCTGTTGTGATTTGGCACGAACCAGACTTGACTTGAATTGCGTACGTAGTATGTCGCTTCTCTTTGTGTAGTAAGTATGTTTTCCCTGCGTTGTTGTGGGAATATACATGCCGTTTGAGTTCTTTCCACATTGACCAAAGTCTTAATAATCCGCTTGCCTGCTGTCTTACCTGCTTGCCTTTCATGCTCATAATGTAAAGAAATGCATTTGAACATGTTAATGTTCTATGTATGTTGCACGAAGCGCATTGGCACCCTTCCTTGTCTCTCTTTTGTGACCCAACCGGTCCAGGCAGAGGGCCGCCCACCTTGAGCCGGGATCTGCTTGAGAATTCTTCCTGTCAAAAGGCAGTTTTTTCTTGCCAAAGTTGCCGAGCGCATGCTCTTGGGGGAATTGTTGGGTCTCTTGAGAATAAAGGGTTTGGTATAGACAATCTCTCTTTGAAAGTGTATTGAAACAACTGCTGTTGTGATTTGGCACGATCCAGACTTGACTTGAATTGCGTATGTAGTTTGTCGCTTCTCTTTGTGTAGTAAGTATGTTTTCCCTGCGTTGTTGTGGGGAATATACCTGCAGTTTGAGTTCTTTCCACATTGACCAAAGTCTTAATAATCCGCTTGCCTGCTGTCTTACCTGCTTGCCTTTCATGCTCATAATGTAAAGAAATGCATTTGAACATGTTAATGTTCTATGTATGTTGCACGAAGCGCATTGCCACCCTTCCTTGTCTCTCTTTTTGAACCCAACCGGTCCAAGCAGAGGGCCGCCCACCTTGAGCCGGGATCTGCTTGAGAATTCTTCCTGTCAAAAGGCAGTTTTTTCTTGCCAAAGTTGCCGAGCGCATGCTCTTGGGGGAATTGTTGGATCTCTTGAGAATAAAGGGTTTGGTATAGACAATCTCTCTTTGGAAAGTGTATTGAAACAACTGCTGTTTTGATTTGGCACGATCCAGACTTGACTTGAATTGCGTTTGTAGTTTGTCGCTTCTCTTTGTTGGGTAAGTATGTTTTCCCTGCGTTGTTGTGGGAATATACATGCCATTTGATTTCTCTCCACATTGACCAAAGTCTAAATAATCCGCCTGCCTGCTGTCTTACCTGCTTGCCTTTCATGCTCATAATGTAAAGAAATGCATTTGAACATGTTAATGTTCTATGTATGTTGGACGAAGCGCATTGCCACCCTTCCTTGTCTCTCTTTTGTGACCCAACCGGTCCAGGCAGAGGGCCGCCCACCTTGAGCCGGGATCTGCTTGAGAATTCTTCCTGTCAAAAGGCAGTTTTTTCTTGCCAAAGTTGCCGAGCGCATGCTCTTGGGGGAATTGTTGGGTCTCTTGAGAATAAAGGGTTTGGTATAGACAATCTCTCTTTGGAAAGTGTATTGAAACAACTGCTGTTGTGATTTGGCACGATCCAGACTTGACTTGAATTGCGTTTGTAGTTTGTCGCTTCTCTTTGTGTAGTTAGTATGTTTTCCCTGCGTTGTTGTGGGAATATACATGCCGTTTGATTTCTTTCCACATTGACCAAAGTCTAAATAATCCGCCTGCCTGCTGTCTTACCTGCTTGCCTTTCATGCTTATAATGTAAAGAAATGCATTTGAATATGTTAATGTTCTATGTATGTTGCACGAAGCGCATTGCTACCCTTCCTTGTCTCTTCTTTTTTGACCCAACCGGTCCAGGCAGAGGGCCGCTCACCTTGAGCCGGGATCTGCTTGAGAATTCTTCCTGTCAAAAGGCAGTTTTTTCTTGCCAAAGTTGCCGAGCGCATGCTCTTGGGGGAATTGTTGGATCTCTTGAGAATAAAGGGTTTGGTATAGACAATCTCTCTTTGGAAAGTGTATTGAAACAACTGCTGTTGTGATTTGGCACGATCCAGACTTGACTTGAATTGCGTTTGTAGTTTGTAGCTTCTCTTTGTGGGGTAAGTATGTTTTCCCTGCGTTGTTGTGGGAATATACATGCCATTTGATTTCTCTCCACATTGACCAAAGTCTAAATAATCCGCCTGCCTGCTGTCTTACCTGCTTGCCTTTCATGCTCATAATGTAAAGAAATGCATTTGAACATGTTAATGTTCTATGTATGTTGCACGAAGCGCATTGCCACCCTTCCTTGTCTCTCTTTTGTGACCCAACCGGTCCAGGCAGAGGGCCGCCCACCTTGAGCCGGGATCTGTTTGAGAATTCTTCCTGTCAAAAGGCAGTTTTTTCTTGCCAAAGTTGCCGAGCGCATGCTCTTGGGGGAATTGTTGGGTCTCTTGAGAATAAAGGGTTTGGTATAGACAATCTCTCTTTGGAAAGTGTATTGAAACAACTGCTGTTGTGATTTGGCACGATCCAGACTTGACTTGAATTGCGTACGTAGTATGTCTCTTCTCTTTGTGTAGTAAGTATGTTTTCCCTGCGTTGTTGTGGGAATATACATGCCGTTTGAGTTCTTTCCACATTGACCAAAGTCTTAATAATCCGCTTGCCTGCTGTCTTACCTGCTTGCCTTTCATGCTCATAATGTAAAGAAATGCATTTGAACATGTTAATGTTCTATGTATGTTGCACGAAGCGCATTGGCACCCTTCCTTGTCTCTCTTTTGTGACCCAACCGGTCCAGGCAGAGGGCCGCCCACCTTGAGCCGGGATCTGCTTGAGAATTCTTCCTGTCAAAAGGCAGTTTTTTCTTGCCAAAGTTGCCGAGCGCATGCTCTTGGGGGAATTGTTGGGTCTCTTGAGAATAAAGGGTTTGGTATAGACAATCTCTCTTTGAAAGTGTATTGAAACAACTGCTGTTGTGATTTGGCACGATCCAGACTTGACTTGAATTGCGTATGTAGTTTGTCGCTTCTCTTTGTGTAGTAAGTATGTTTTCCCTGCGTTGTTGTGGGGAATATACCTGCAGTTTGAGTTCTTTCCACATTGACCAAAGTCTTAATAATCCGCTTGCCTGCTGTCTTACCTGCTTGCCTTTCATGCTCATAATGTAAAGAAATGCATTTGAACATGTTAATGTTCTATGTATGTTGCACGAAGCGCATTGCCACCCTTCCTTGTCTCTCTTTTTGAACCCACCCGCCCAAGCAGAGGGCCGCCCACCTTGAGCCGGGATCTGCTTGAGAATTCTTCCTGTCAAAAGGCAGTTTTTTCTTGCCAAAGTTGCCGAGCGCATGCTCTTGGGGGAATTGTTGGATCTCTTGAGAATAAAGGGTTTGGTATAGACAATCTCTCTTTGGAAAGTGTATTGAAACAACTGCTGTTTTGATTTGGCACGATCCAGACTTCACTTGAATTGCGTTTGTAGTTTGTCGCTTCTCTTTGTTGGGTAAGTATGTTTTCCCTGCGTTGTTGTGGGAATATACATGCCATTTGATTTCTCTCCACATTGACCAAAGTCTAAATAATCCGCCTGCCTGCTGTCTTACCTGCTTGCCTTTCATGCTCATAATGTAAAGAAATGCATTTGAACATGTTAATGTTCTATGTATGTTGGACGAAGCGCATTGCCACCCTTCCTTGTCTCTCTTTTGTGACCCAACCGGTCCAGGCAGAGGGCCGCCCACCTTGAGCCGGGATCTGCTTGAGAATTCTTCCTGTCAAAAGGCAGTTTTTTCTTGCCAAAGTTGCCGAGCGCATGCTCTTGGGGGAATTGTTGGGTCTCTTGAGAATAAAGGGTTTGGTATAGACAATCTCTCTTTGGAAAGTGTATTGAAACAACTGCTGTTGTGATTTGGCACGATCCAGACTTGACTTGAATTGCGTATGTAGTTTGTCGCTTCTCTTTGTGTAGTAAGTATGTTTTCCCTGCGTTGTTGTGGGGAATATACCTGCAGTTTGAGTTCTTTCCACATTGACCAAAGTCTTAATAATCCGCTTGCCTGCTGTCTTACCTGCTTGCCTTTCATGCTCATAATGTAAAGAAATGCATTTGAACATGTTAATGTTCTATGTATGTTGCACGAAGCGCATTGCCACCCTTCCTTGTCTCTCTTTTTGAACCCACCCGCCCAAGCAGAGGGCCGCCCACCTTGAGCCGGGATCTGCTTGAGAATTCTTCCTGTCAAAAGGCAGTTTTTTCTTGCCAAAGTTGCCGAGCGCATGCTCTTGGGGGAATTGTTGGATCTCTTGAGAATAAAGGGTTTGGTATAGACAATCTCTCTTTGGAAAGTGTATTGAAACAACTGCTGTTTTGATTTGGCACGATCCAGACTTCACTTGAATTGCGTTTGTAGTTTGTCGCTTCTCTTTGTTGGGTAAGTATGTTTTCCCTGCGTTGTTGTGGGAATATACATGCCATTTGATTTCTCTCCACATTGACCAAAGTCTAAATAATCCGCCTGCCTGCTGTCTTACCTGCTTGCCTTTCATGCTCATAATGTAAAGAAATGCATTTGAACATGTTAATGTTCTATGTATGTTGGACGAAGCGCATTGCCACCCTTCCTTGTCTCTCTTTTGTGACCCAACCGGTCCAGGCAGAGGGCCGCCCACCTTGAGCCGGGATCTGCTTGAGAATTCTTCCTGTCAAAAGGCAGTTTTTTCTTGCCAAAGTTGCCGAGCGCATGCTCTTGGGGGAATTGTTGGGTCTCTTGAGAATAAAGGGTTTGGTATAGACAATCTCTCTTTGGAAAGTGTATTGAAACAACTGCTGTTGTGATTTGGCACGATCCAGACTTGACTTGAATTGCGTTTGTAGTTTGTCGCTTCTCTTTGTGTAGTTAGTATGTTTTCCCTGCGTTGTTGTGGGAATATACATGCCGTTTGATTTCTTTCCACATTGACCAAAGTCTAAATAATCCGCCTGCCTGCTGTCTTACCTGCTTGCCTTTCATGCTTATAATGTAAAGAAATGCATTTGAATATGTTAATGTTCTATGTATGTTGCACGAAGCGCATTGCTACCCTTCCTTGTCTCTTCTTTTTTGACCCAACCGGTCCAGGCAGAGGGCCGCTCACCTTGAGCCGGGATCTGCTTGAGAATTCTTCCTGTCAAAAGGCAGTTTTTTCTTGCCAAAGTTGCCGAGCGCATGCTCTTGGGGGAATTGTTGGGTCTCTTGAGAATAAAGGGTTTGGTATAGACAATCTCTCTTTGGAAAGTGTATTGAAACAACTGCTGTTGTGATTTGGCACGATCCAGACTTGACTTGAATTGCGTTTGTAGTTTGTAGCTTCTCTTTGTGGGGTAAGTATGTTTTCCCTGCGTTGTTGTGGGAATATACATGCCATTTGATTTCTCTCCACATTGACCAAAGTCTAAATAATCCGCCTGCCTGCTGTCTTACCTGCTTGCCTTTCATGCTCATAATGTAAAGAAATGCATTTGAACATGTTAATGTTCTATGTATGTTGCACGAAGCGCATTGCCACCCTTCCTTGTCTCTCTTTTGTGACCCAACCGGTCCAGGCAGAGGGCCGCCCACCTTGAGCCGGGATCTGTTTGAGAATTCTTCCTGTCAAAAGGCAGTTTTTTCTTGCCAAAGTTGCCGAGCGCATGCTCTTGGGGGAATTGTTGGGTCTCTTGAGAATAAAGGGTTTGGTATAGACAATCTCTCTTTGGAAAGTGTATTGAAACAACTGCTGTTGTGATTTGGCACGATCCAGACTTGACTTGAATTGCGTTTGTAGTTTGTCGCTTCTCTTTGTGTAGTAAGTATGTTTTCCCTGCGTTGTTGTGGGAATATACATGCCGTTTGATTTCTTTCCACATTGACCAAAGTCTAAATAATCCCCTGCCTGCTGTCTTACCTGCTTGCCTTTCATGCTTATATTGTAAAGAAATGCATTTGAATATGTTAATGTTCTATGTATGTTGCACGAAGCGCATTGCCACTCTTCCTTGTCTCTCTTTTTGAACCCAACAGGTCCAAGCAGAGGGCCGCCCACCTTGAGCCGGGATCTGCTTGAGAATTCTTCCTGTCAAAAGGCAGTTTTTTCTTGCCAAAGTTGCCGAGCGCATGCTCTTGGGGGAATTGTTGGGTCTCTTGAGAATAAAGGGTTTGGTATAGACAATCTCTCTTTGGAAAGTGTATTGAAACAACTGCTGTTGTGATTTGGCACGATCCAGACTTGACTTGAATTGCATATGTAGTTTGTCGCTTCTCTTTGTGTAGTAAGTATGTTTTCCCTGCGTTGTTGTGGGAATATACATGCCGTTTGATTTCTCTCCACATTGACCAAAGTCTAAATAATCCGCCTGCCTGCTGTCTTACCTGCTTGCCTTTCATGCTTATAATGTAAAGAAATGCATTTGAATATGTTAATGTTCTATGTATGTTGCACGAAGCGCATTGCCACCCTTCCTTGTCTCTTCTTTTGTGACCCAACCGGTCCAGGCAGAGGGCCGCCCACCTTGAGCCAGGATCTGCTTGAGAATTCTTCCTGTCAAAAGGCAGTTTTTTCTTGCCAAAGTTGCCGAGCGCATGCTCTTGGGGGAATTGTTGGGTCTCTTGAGAATAAAGGGTTTGGTATAGACAATCTCTCTTTGGAAAGTGTATTGAAACAACTGCTGTTGTGATTTGGCACGATCCAGACTTGACTTGAATTGCGTTTGTAGTTTGTCGCTTCTCTTTGTGGGGTAAGTATGTTTTCCCTGCGTTGTTGTGGGAATATACATGCCATTTGATTTCTCTCCACATTGACCAAAGTCTAAATAATCCGCCTGCCTGCTGTCTTACCTGCTTGCCTTTCATGCTCATAATGTAAAGAAATGCATTTGAACATGTTAATGTTCTATGTATGTTGCACGAAGCGCATTGCCACCCTTCCTTGTCTCTCTTTTGTGACCCAACCGGTCCAGGCAGAGGGCCGCCCACCTTGAGCCGGGATCTGCTTGAGAATTCTTCCTGTCAAAAGGCAGTTTTTTCTTGCCAAAGTTGCCGAGCGCATGCTCTTGGGGGAATTGTTGGGTCTCTTGAGAATAAAGGGTTTGGTATAGACAATCTCTCTTTGGAAAGTGTATTGAAAAAACTGCTGTTGTGATTTGGCACGATCCAGACTTGACTTGAATTGCGTTTGTAGTTTGTCGCTTCTCTTTGTGTAGTAAGTATGTTTTCCCTGCGTTGTTGTGGGAATATACATGCCGTTTGATTTCTTTCCATATTGACCAAAGTCTAAATAATCCCCTGCCTGCTGTCTTACCTGCTTGCCTTTCATGCTTATATTGTAAAGAAATGCATTTGAATATGTTAATGTTCTATGTATGTTGCACGAAGCGCATTGCCACTCTTCCTTGTCTCTCTTTTTGAACCCAACCGGTCCAAGCAGAGGGCCGCCCACCTTGAGCCGGGATCTGCTTGAGAATTCTTGCTGTCAAAAGGCAGTTTTTTCTTGCCAAAGTTGCCGAGTGCATGCTCTTGGGGGAATTGTTGGGTCTCTTGAGAATAAAGGGTTTGGTATAGACAATCTCTCTTTGGAAAGTGTATTGAAACAACTGCTGTTGTGATTTGGCACGATCCAGACTTGACTTGAATTGCATATGTAGTTTGTCGCTTCTCTTTGTGTAGTAAGTATGTTTTCCCTGCGTTGTTGTGGGAATATACATGCCGTTTGATTTCTCTCCACATTGACCAAAGTCTAAATAATCCGCCTGCCTGCTGTCTTACCTGCTTGCCTTTCATGCTTATAATGTAATGAAATGCATTTGAATATGTTAATGTTCTATGTATGTTGCAAGAAGCCCATTGCCACCCTTCCTTGTCTCTTCTTTTGTGACCCAACCGGTCCAGGCAGAGGGCCGCCCACCTTGAGCCGGGATCTGCTTGAGAATTCTTCCTGTCAAAAGGCAGTTTTTTCTTGCCAAAGTTGCCGAGCGCATGCTCTTGGGGGAATTGTTGGGTCTCTTGAGAATAAAGGGTTTGGTATAGACAATCTCTCTTTGGAAAGTGTATTGAAACAACTGCTGTTGTGATTTGGGACGATCCAGACTTGACTTGAATTGCGTATGTAGTTTGTCGCTTCTCTTTGTGTAGTAAGTATGTTTTCCCTGCGTTGTTGTGGGAATATACATGCCGTTTGATTTCTCTCCACATTGACCAAAGTCTAAATAATCCGCCTGCCTGCTGTCTTACCTGCTTGCCTTTCATGCTTATAATGTAAAGAAATGCATTTGAATATGTTAATGTTCTATGTATGTTGCACGAAGCGCATTGCCACCCTTCCTTGTCTCTCTTTTGTGACCCAACCGGTCCAGGCAGAGGGCCGCCCACCTTGAGCCGGGATCTGCTTGAGAATTCTTCCTGTCAAAAGGCAGTTTTTTCTTGCCAAAGTTGCCGAGCGCATGCTCTTGGGGGAATTGTTGGGTCTCTTGAGAATAAAGGGTTTGGTATAGAGAATCTCTCTTTGGAAAGTGTATTGAAACAACTGCTGTTGTGATTTGGGACGATCCAGACTTGACTTGAATTGCGTATGTAGTTTGTCGCTTCTCTTTGTGTAGTAAGTATGTTTTCCCTACGTTGTTGTGGGAATATACATGCCGTTTGATTTCTCTCCACATTGACCAAAGTCTAAATAATCCGCCTGCCTGCTGTCTTACCTGCTTGCCTTTCATGCTTATAATGTAAAGAAATGCATTTGAATATGTTAATGTTCTATATATGTTGCACGAAGCGCATTGCCACCCTTCCTTGTCTCTTCTTTTGTGACCCAACCGGTCCAGGCAGAGGGCCGCCCACCTTGAGCCGGGATCTGCTTGAGAATTCTTCCTGTCAAAAGGCAGTTTTTTCTTGCCAAAGTTGCCGAGCGCATGCTCTTGGGGGAATTGTTGGGTCTCTTGAGAATAAAGGGTTTTGTATAGACAATCTGTCTTTGGAAAGTGTATTGAAACAACTGCTGTTGTGATTTGGCACGATCCAGACTTGACTTGAATTGCGTATGTAGTTTGTCGCTTCTCTTTGTGTAGTAAGTATGTTTTCCCTGCGTTGTTGTGGGAATATACATGCCGTTTGATTTCTTTCCACATTGACCAAAGTCTAAATAATCCCCTGCCTGCTGTCTTACCTGCTTGCCTTTCATGCTTATAATGTAAAGAAATGCATTTGAATATGTTAATGTTCTATGTATGTTGCACGAAGCGCATTGCCACTCTTCCTTGTCTCTCTTTTTGAACCCAACCGGTCCAAGCAGAGGGCCGCCCACCTTGAGCCGGGATCTGCTTGAGAATTCTTCCTGTCAAAAGGCAGTTTTTTCTTGCCAAAGTTGCCGAGTGCATGCTCTTGGGGGAATTGTTGGGTCTCTTGAGAATAAAGGGTTTGGTATAGACAATCTCTCTTTGGAAAGTGTATTGAAACAACTGCTGTTGTGATTTGGCACGATCCAGACTTGACTTGAATTGCGTTTGTAGTTTGTCGCTTCTCTTTGTGTAGTAAGTATGTTTTCCCTGTGTTGTTGTGGGAATATACATGCCGTTTGATTTCTTTCCACATTGACCAAAGTCTAAATAATCCGCCTGCCTGCTGTCTTACCTGCTTGCCTTTCATGCTTATAATGTAAAGAAATGCATTTGAATATGTTAATGTTCTATGTATGTTGCACGAAGCGCATTGCCACCCTTCCTTGTCTCTCTTTTTGAACCCAACCGGTCCAAGCAGAGGGCCGCCCACCTTGAGCCGGGATCTGCTTGAGAATTCTTGCTGTCAAAAGGCAGTTTTTTCTTGCCAAAGTTGCCGAGTGCATGCTCTTGGGGGAATTGTTGGGTCTCTTGAGAATAAAGGGTTTGGTATAGACAATCTCTCTTTGGAAAGTGTATTGAAACAACTGCTGTTGTGATTTGGCACGATCCAGACTTGACTTGAATTGCATATGTAGTTTGTCGCTTCTCTTTGTGTAGTAAGTATGTTTTCCCTGCGTTGTTGTGGGAATATACATGCCGTTTGATTTCTCTCCACATTGACCAAAGTCTAAATAATCCGCCTGCCTGCTGTCTTACCTGCTTGCCTTTCATGCTTATAATGTAAAGAAATGCATTTGAATATGTTAATGTTCTATGTATGTTGCACGAAGCGCATTGCCACCCTTCCTTGTCTCTTCTTTTGTGACCCAACCGGTCCAGGCAGAGGGCCGCCCACCTTGAGCCGGGATCTGCTTGAGAATTCTTCCTGTCAAAAGGCAGTTTTTTCTTGCCAAAGCTGCCGAGCGCATGCTCTTGGGGGAATTGTTGGGTCTCTTGAGAATAAAGGGTTTGATATAGACAATCTCTCTTTGGAAAGTGTATTGAAACAACTGCTGTTGTGATTTGGCACGATCCAGACTTGACTTGAATTGCGTATGTAGTTTGTCGCTTCTCTTTGTGTAGTAAGTATGTTTTCCCTGCGTTGTTGTGGGAATATACATGCCGTTTGATTTCTCTCCACATTGACCAAAGTCTAAATAATCCGCCTGCCTGCTGTCTTACCTGCTTGCCTTTCATGCTTATAATGTAAAGAAATGCATTTGAATATGTTAATGTTCTATGTATGTTGCACGAAGCGCATTGCCACCCTTCCTTGTCTCTTCTTTTGTGACCCAACCGGTCCAGGCAGAGGGCCGCCCACCTTGAGCCGGGATCTGCTTGAGAATTCTTCCTGTCAAAAGGCAGTTTTTTCTTGCCAAAGTTGCCGAGCGCATGCTCTTGGGGGAATTGTTGGGTCTCTTGAGAATAAAGGGTTTGGTATAGACAATCTCTCTTTGGAAAGTGTATTGAAACAACTGCTGTTGTGATTTGGCACGATCCAGACTTGACTTGAATTGCGTTTGTAGTTTGTCGCTTCTCTTTGTGTAGTAAGTATGTTTTCCCTGCGTTGTTGTGGGAATATACATGCCGTTTGATTTCTTTCCACATTGACCAAAGTCTAAATAATCCCCTGCCTGCTGTCTTACCTGCTTGCCTTTCATGCTTATAATGTAAAGAAATGCATTTGAATATGTTAATGTTCTATGTATGTTGCACGAAGCGCATTGCCACTCTTCCTTGTCTCTCTTTTTGAACCCAACCGGTCCAAGCAGAGGGCCGCCCACCTTGAGCCGGGATCTGCTTGAGAATTCTTGCTGTCAAAAGGCAGTTTTTTCTTGCCAAAGTTGCCGAGTGCATGCTCTTGGGGGAATTGTTGGGTCTCTTGAGAATAAAGGGTTTGGTATAGACAATCTCTCTTTGGAAAGTGTATTGAAACAACTGCTGTTGTGATTTGGCACGATCCAGACTTGACTTGAATTGCATATGTAGTTTGTCGCTTCTCTTTGTGTAGTAAGTATGTTTTCCCTGCGTTGTTGTGGGAATATACATGCCGTTTGATTTCTCTCCACATTGACCAAAGTCTAAATAATCCGCCTGCCTGCTGTCTTACCTGCTTGCCTTTCATGCTTATAATGTAAAGAAATGCATTTGAATATGTTAATGTTCTATGTATGTTGCACGAAGCGCATTGCCACCCTTCCTTGTCTCTTCTTTTGTGACCCAACCGGTCCAGGCAGAGGGCCGCCCACCTTGAGCCGGGATCTGCTTGAGAATTCTTCCTGTCAAAAGGCAGTTTTTTCTTGCCAAAGCTGCCGAGCGCATGCTCTTGGGGGAATTGTTGGGTCTCTTGAGAATAAAGGGTTTGATATAGACAATCTCTCTTTGGAAAGTGTATTGAAACAACTGCTGTTGTGATTTGGCACGATCCAGACTTGACTTGAATTGCGTATGTAGTTTGTCGCTTCTCTTTGTGTAGTAAGTATGTTTTCCCTGCGTTGTTGTGGGAATATACATGCCGTTTGATTTCTCTCCACATTGACCAAAGTCTAAATAATCCGCCTGCCTGCTGTCTTACCTGCTTGCCTTTCATGCTTATAATGTAAAGAAATGCATTTGAATATGTTAATGTTCTATGTATGTTGCACGAAGCGCATTGCCACCCTTCCTTGTCTCTTCTTTTGTGACCCAACCGGTCCAGGCAGAGGGCCGCCCACCTTGAGCCGGGATCTGCTTGAGAATTCTTCCTGTCAAAAGGCAGTTTTTTCTTGCCAAAGTTGCCGAGCGCATGCTCTTGGGGGAATTGTTGGGTCTCTTGAGAATAAAGGGTTTGGTATAGACAATCTCTCTTTGGAAAGTGTATTGAAACAACTGCTGTTGTGATTTGGCACGATCCAGACTTGACTTGAATTGCGTTTGTAGTTTGTCGCTTCTCTTTGTGTAGTAAGTATGTTTTCCCTGCGTTGTTGTGGGAATATACATGCCGTTTGATTTCTTTCCACATTGACCAAAGTCTAAATAATCCCCTGCCTGCTGTCTTACCTGCTTGCCTTTCATGCTTATAATGTAAAGAAATGCATTTGAATATGTTAATGTTCTATGTATGTTGCACGAAGCGCATTGCCACTCTTCCTTGTCTCTCTTTTTGAACCCAACCGGTCCAAGCAGAGGGCCGCCCACCTTGAGCCGGGATCTGCTTGAGAATTCTTGCTGTCAAAAGGCAGTTTTTTCTTGCCAAAGTTGCCGAGTGCATGCTCTTGGGGGAATTGTTGGGTCACTTTCAGTCTTTATTTCTTGTTTACAGATAAGATAAACAATTAGATCAGAGGAGAGGAGGGGAGGAGGTGGGAGGGCAACATCAAGCTTAAACCTTCTCATTTAAAGGATGAGTATGACATCATTATTTTTTCAATATTTACATCGGTGTAATATTTCATTTATGTTATTCCAAATTATATGAAGTTTTTCACTTTCTGTCAGCGTTTATTTCTTTTTTACAGATAAGATAAACAATTCGATCAGAGGAGAGGAGGGGAGGAGGTGGTAGGGCAACATCAAGTTTAAACCTTCTCATGAAAAAGATGAGTATGACATCATTGTTTTTTTCAATATTCACATAATATGTAATATTTAGTTAATGATTTTCTAAATTATATGCAGTTTTTCACTTTCAGTCTTTATTTCTTGTTTACAGATAAGATAAACAATTAGATCAGAGGAGAGGAGGGGAGGAGGTGGGAGGGCAACATCAAGCTTAAACCTTCTCATTTAAAGGATGAGTATGACATCATTATGTTTTCAATATTTACATGGGTGTAATATTTCATTTATGTTATTCCAAATTATATGAAGTTTTTCACTTTCTGTCAGCGTTTATTTCTTTTTTACAGATAAGATAAACAATTCGATCAGAGGAGAGGAGGGGAGGAGGTGGTAGGGCAACATCAAGTTTAAACCTTCTCATTAAAAAGATGAGTATGACATCATTGTTTGTTTCAATATTCACATAATATGTAATATTTAAATAATGTTTTTCCAAATTATATGCAGTTTTTCACTTTCAGTCTTTATTTCTTGTTTCCAGATAAGATAAACAATTAGATCAGAGGAGAGGAGGGGAGGAGGTGGGAGGGCAACATCAAGCTTAAACCTTCTGATTTAAAGGATGAGTATGACATCATTATTTTTTCAGTATTTACATGGGTGTAATATTTCATTTACGTTATTCCAAATTATATGAAGTTTTTCACTTTCTGTCAGCGTTTATTTCTTTTTTACAGATAAGATTAACAATTAGATCAGAGGAGAGGAGGGGAGGAGGTGGGAGGGCAACATCAAGCTTAAACCTTCTCATTTAAAGGATGAGTATGACATCATTATTTTTTCAATGTTTACATGGGTGTAATATTTCATTTATGTTATTCCAAATAATATGAAGTTTTTCACTTTCTGTCAGCGTTTATTTCATTTTTACAGATAAGATAAACAATTCGATCAGAGGAGAGGAGGGGAGGAGGTGGTAGGGCAACATCAAGTTTAAACCTTCTCATTAAAAAGATGAGTATGACATCATTGTTTTTTTCAATATTCACATAGTATGTAATATTTAATTTATGTTTTTCCAAATTATATGCAGTTTTTCACTTTCAGTCGTTCTTTCTTGTTTCCAGATAAGATAAACAATTAGATCAGAGGAGAGGAGGGGAGGAGGTGGGAGGGCAACATCAAGCTTAAACCTTCTGATTTAAAGGATGAGTATGACATCATTATTTTTTCAATATTTACATGGGTGTAATATTTCATTTATGTTATTCCAAATTATATGAAGTTTTTCACTTTCTGTCAGCGTTTATTTCTTTTTTACAGATAAGATAAATAATTCGATCAGAGGAGAGGAGGGGAGGAGGTGGGAGGGCAACATCAAGCTAAAACCTTCTCATTTAAAGGATGAGTATGACATCATTATTTTTTCAATATCTACATGGGTGTAATATTTCATTTATGTTATTCCAAATTATATGAAGTTTTTCACTTTCTGTCAGCGTTTATTTCTTTTTTACAGATAAGATTAACAATGAGATCAGAGGAGGTGGGAGGGCAACATCAAGCTTAAACCTTCTCATTTAAAGGATGAGTATGACATCATTATTTTTTCAATATTTACATGGGTGTAATATTTCATTTATGTTATTCCAAATTATATGAAGTTTTTCACTTTCTGTCAGCGTTTATTTCTTTTTTACAGATAAGATTAACAATTCGATTAGAGGAGAGGAGGGGAGGAGGTGGGAGGGCAACATCAAGCTTAAACCTTCTGATTTAAAGGATGAGTATGACATCATTATTTTTTCAATATTTACATGGGTGTAATATTTAATTTATGTTTTTCCAAATTATATGCAGTTTTTCACTTTCAGTCTTTATTTCTTGTTTCCAGATAAGATAAACAATTAGATCAGAGGAGAGGAGGGGAGGAGGTGGTAGGGCAACATCAAGCTTAAACCTTCTGATTTAAAGGATGAGTATGAGATCATTATTTTTTCAATATTTACATGGGTGTAATATTTCATTTATGTTATTCCAAATTATATGAAGTTTTTCACTTTCTGTCAGCGTTTATTTCTTTTTTACAGATAAGATAAACAATTCGATTAGAGGAGAGGAGGGGAGGAGGTGGTAGGGCAATATCAAGCTTAAACCTTCTGATTTAAAGGATGAGTATGACATCATTATTTTTTCAATATTTACATGGGTGTAATATTTCATTTATGTTATTCCAAATTATATGAAGTTTTTCACTTTCTGTCAGCGTTTATTTCTTTTTTACAGATAAGATAAACAATTAGCTCAGAGGAGGTGGGAGAGGAGGAGGTGGTAGGGCAACATCAAGTTTAAACCTTCTCATGAAAAAGATGAGTATGACATCATTGTTTTTTTCAATATTCACATAGTATGTAATATTTAATTTATGTTTTTCCAAATTATATGCAGTTTTTCACTTTCAGTCTTTATTTCTTGTTTCCAGATAAGATAAACAATTAGATCAGAGGAGAGGAGGGGAGGAGGTGGGAGGGCAACATCAAGCTTAAACCTTCTCATTTAAAGGATGAGTATGACATCATCATTTTTTCAATATTTACATGCTTGTAATATTTCATTTATGTTATTCCAAATTATATGAAGTTTTTCACTTTCTGTCAGCGTTTATTTCTTTTTTACAGATACAATAAACAATTCGATCAGAGGAGAGGAGGGAAGGAGGTGGGAGGGCAACATCAAGCTTAAACCTTCTGATTTAATGGATGAGTATGACATCATTATTTTTTCAATATTTACATGGGTGTAATATTTAATTTATGTTTTTCCAAATTATATGCAGTTTTTCACTTTCAGTCTTTATTTCTTGTTTCCAGATAAGATAAACAATTAGATCAGAGGAGAGGAGGGGAGGAGGTGGTAGGGCAACATCAAGCTTAAACCTTCTGATTTAAAGGATGAGTATGACATCATTATTTTTTCAGTATTTACATGGGTGTAATATTTCATTTACGTTATTCCAAATTATATGAAGTTTTTCACTTTCTGTCAGCGTTTATTTCTTTTTTACAGATAAGATTAACAATTAGATCAGAGGAGAGGAGGGGAGGAGGTGGGAGGGCAACATCAAGCTTAAACCTTCTCATTTAAAGGATGAGTATGACATCATTATTTTTTCAATGTTTACATGGGTGTAATATTTCATTTATGTTATTCCAAATAATATGAAGTTTTTCACTTTCTGTCAGCGTTTATTTCATTTTTACAGATAAGATAAACAATTCGATCAGAGGAGAGGAGGGGAGGAGGTGGTAGGGCAACATCAAGTTTAAACCTTCTCATGAAAAAGATAAGTATGACATCATTGTTTTTTTCAATATTCACATAGTATGTAATATTTAATTTATGTTTTTCCAAATTATATGCAGTTTTTCACTTTCAGTCGTTATTTCTTGTTTCCAGATAAGATAAACAATTAGATCAGAGGAGAGGAGGGGAGGAGGTGGGAGGGCAACATCAAGCTTAAACCTTCTGATTTAAAGGATGAGTATGACATCATTATTTTTTCAATATTTACATGGGTGTAATATTTCATTTATGTTATTCCAAATTATATGAAGTTTTTCACTTTCTGTCAGCGTTTATTTCTTTTTTACAGATAAGATAAATAATTCGATCAGAGGAGAGGAGGGGAGGAGGTGGGAGGGCAACATCAAGCTAAAACCTTCTCATTTAAAGGATGAGTATGACATCATTATTTTTTCAATATTTACATGGGTGTAATATTTCATTTATGTTATTCCAAATTATATGAAGTTTTTCACTTTCTGTCAGCGTTTATTTCTTTTTTACAGATAAGATTAACAATTCGATTAGAGGAGAGGAGGGGAGGAGGTGGTGGGGCAACATCAAGCTTAAACCTTCTGATTTAAAGGATGAGTATGACATCATTATTTTTTCAATATTTACATGGGTGTAATATTTAATTTATGTTTTTCCAAATTATATGCAGTTTTTCACTTTCAGTCTTTATTTCTTGTTTCCAGATAAGATAAACAATTAGATCAGAGGAGAGGAGGGGAGGAGGTGGTAGGGCAACATCAAGCTTAAACCTTCTGATTTAAAGGATGAGTATGAGATCATTATTTTTTCAATATTTACATGGGTGTAATATTTCATTTATGTTATTCCAAATTATATGAAGTTTTTCACTTTCTGTCAGCGTTTATTTCTTTTTTACAGATAAGATAAACAATTCGATTAGAGGAGAGGAGGGGAGGAGGTGGTAGGGCAATATCAAGCTTAAACCTTCTGATTTAAAGGATGAGTATGACATCATTATTTTTTCAATATTTACATGGGTGTAATATTTCATTTATGTTATTCCAAATTATATGAAGTTTTTCACTTTCTGTCAGCGTTTATTTCTTTTTTACAGATAAGATAAACAATTAGCTCAGAGGAGGTGGGAGAGGAGGAGGTGGTAGGGCAACATCAAGTTTAAACCTTCTCATGAAAAAGATGAGTATGACATCATTGTTTTTTTCAATATTCACATAGTATGTAATATTTAATTTATGTTTTTCCAAATTATATGCAGTTTTTCACTTTCAGTCTTTATTTCTTGTTTCCAGATAAGATAAACAATTAGATCAGAGGAGAGGAGGGGAGGAGGTGGGAGGGCAACATCAAGCTTAAACCTTCTCATTTAAAGGATGAGTATGACATCATCATTTTTTCAATATTTACATGCTTGTAATATTTCATTTATGTTATTCCAAATTATATGAAGTTTTTCACTTTCTGTCAGCGTTTATTTCTTTTTTACAGATACAATAAACAATTCGATCAGAGGAGAGGAGGGAAGGAGGTGGGAGGGCAACATCAAGCTTAAACCTTCTGATTTAAAGGATGAGTATGACATCATTATTTTTTCAATATTTACATGGGTGTAATATTTAATTTATGTTTTTCCAAATTATATGCAGTTTTTCACTTTCAGTCTTTATTTCTTGTTTCCAGATAAGATAAACAATTAGATCAGAGGAGAGGAGGGGAGGAGGTGGTAGGGCAACATCAAGCTTAAACCTTCTGATTTAAAGGATGAGTATGACATCATTATTTTTTCAATATTTACATGGGTGTAATATTTCATTTATGTTATTCCAAATTATATGAAGTTTTTCACTTTCTGTCAGCGTTTATTTCTTTTTTTACAGATAAGATTAACAATAAGATCAGAGGAGGTGGGAGGGCAACATCAAGCTTAAACCTTCTGATTTAAAGGATGAGTATGACATCATAATTTTTTCAATATTTACATGGGTGTAATATTTCATTTATGTTATTCCAAATTATATGAAGTTTTTCACTTTCTGTCAGCGTTTATTTCATTTTTACAGATAAGATAAACAATTCGATCAGAGGAGAGGAGGGGAGGAGGTGGTAGGGCAACATCAAGTTTAAACCTTCTCATGAAAAAGATAAGTATGACATCATTGTTTTTTTCAATATTCACATAGTATGTAATATTCAATTTATGTTTTTCCAAATTATATGCAGTTTTTCACTTTCAGTCGTTATTTCTTGTTTCCAGATAAGATAAACAATTAGATCAGAGGAGAGGAGGGGAGGAGGTGGGAGGGCAACATCAAGCTTAAACCTTCTGATTTAAAGGATGAGTATGACATCATTATTTTTTCAATATTTACATGGGTGTAATATTTCATTTATGTTATTCCAAATTATATGAAGTTTTTCACTTTCTGTCAGCGTTTATTTCTTTTTTACAGATAAGATAAATAATTCGATCAGAGGAGAGGAGGGGAGGAGGTGGGAGGGCAACATCAAGTTTAAACCTTCTCATGAAAAAGATAAGTATGACATCATTGTTTTTTTCAATATTCACATAGTATGTAATATTCAATTTATGTTTTTCCAAATTATATGCAGTTTTTCACTTTCAGTCGTTATTTCTTGTTTCCAGATAAGATAAACAATTAGATCAGAGGAGAGGAGGGGAGGAGGTGGGAGGGCAACATCAAGCTTAAACCTTCTGATTTAAAGGATGAGTATGACATCATTATTTTTTCAATATTTACATGGGTGTAATATTTCATTTATGTTATTCCAAATTATATGAAGTTTTTCACTTTCTGTCAGCGTTTATTTCTTTTTTACAGATAAGATAAATAATTCGATCAGAGGAGAGGAGGGGAGGAGGTGGGAGGGCAACATCAAGCTTAAACCTTCTCATTTAAAGGATGAGTATGACATCATAATTTTTTCAATATTTACATGGGTGTAATATTTCATTTATGTTATTCCAAATTATATGAAGTTTTTCACTTTCTGTCAGTGTTTATTTCATTTTTACAGATAAGATAAACAATTCGATCAGAGGAGAGGAGGGGAGGAGGTGGTAGGGCAACATCAAGTTTAAACCTTCTCATGAAAAAGATAAGTATGACATCATTGTTTTTTTCAATATTCACATAGTATGTAATATTTAATTTATGTTTTTCCAAATTATATGCAGTTTTTCACTTTCAGTCGTTATTTCTTGTTTCCAGATAAGATAAACAATTAGATCAGAGGAGAGGAGGGGAGGAGGTGGGAGGGCAACATCAAGCTTAAACCTTCTGATTTAAAGGATGAGTATGACATCATTATTTTTTCAATATTTACATGGGTGTAATATTTCATTTATATTATTCCAAATTATATGAAGTTTTTCACTTTCTGTCAGCGTTTATTTCTTTTTTACAGATAAGATAAATAATTCGATCAGAGGAGAGGAGGGGAGGAGGTGGGAGGGCAACATCAAGCTTAAACCTTCTCATTTAAAGGATGAGTATGACATCATCATTTTTTCAATATTTACATGGGTGTAATATTTCATTTATGTTATTCCAAATTATATGAAGTTTTTCACTTTCTGTCAGTGTTTATTTCATTTTTACAGATAAGATAAACAATTCGATCAGAGGAGAGGAGGGGAGGAGGTGGTAGGGCAACATCAAGTTTAAACCTTCTCATGAAAAAGATAAGTATGACATCATTGTTTTTTTCAATATTCACATAGTATGTAATATTTAATTTATGTTTTTCCAAATTATATGCAGTTTTTCACTTTCAGTCGTTATTTCTTGTTTCCAGATAAGATAAACAATTAGATCAGAGGAGAGGAGGGGAGGAGGTGGGAGGGCAACATCAAGCTTAAACCTTCTCATGAAAAAGATGAGTATGACATCATTATTTTTTCAATATTTACATGGGTGTAATATTTCATTTATGTTATTCCAAATTATATGAAGTTTTTCACTTTCTGTCAGCGTTTATTTCTTTTTCACAGATAAGATAAACAATTAGCTCAGAGGAGGTGGGAGAGGAGGAGGTGGTAGGGCAACATCAAGTTTAAACCTTCTCATGAAAAAGATGAGTATGACATCATTGTTTTTTTCAATATTCACATAGTATGTAATATTTAATTTATGTTTTTCCAAATTATATGCAGTTTTTCACTTTCAGTCTTTATTTCTTGTTTCCAGATAAGATAAACAATTAGATCAGAGGAGAGGAGGGGAGGAGGTGGTAGGGCAACATCAAGCTTAAACCTTCTGATTTAAAGGATGAGTATGACATCATTATTTTTTCAATATTTACATGGGTGTAATATTTCATTTATGTTATTCCAAATTATATGAAGTTTTTCACTTTCTGTCAGCGTTTATTTCTTTTTTACAGATAAGATTAACAATTCGATTAGAGGAGAGGAGGGGAGGAGGTGGTGGGGCAACATCAAGCTTAAACCTTCTGATTTAAAGGATGAGTATGACATCATTATTTTTTCAATATTTACATGGGTGTAATATTTAATTTATGTTTTTCCAAATTATATGCAGTTTTTCACTTTCAGTCTTTATTTCTTGTTTCCAGATAAGATAAACAATTAGATCAGAGGAGAGGAGGGGAGGAGGTGGTAGGGCAACATCAAGCTTAAACCTTCTGATTTAAAGGATGAGTATGACATCATTATTTTTTCAATATTTACATGGGTGTAATATTTCATTTATGTTATTCCAAATTATATGAAGTTTTTCACTTTCTGTCAGCGTTTATTTCTTTTTTATAGATAAGATAAACAATTCGATTAGAGGAGAGGAGGGGAGGAGGTGGTAGGGCAATATCAAGCTTAAACCTTCTGATTTAAAGGATGAGTATGACATCATTATTTTTTCAATATTTACATGGGTGTAATATTTCATTTATGTTATTCCAAATTATATGAAGTTTTTCACTTTCTGTCAGCGTTTATTTCTTTTTTAAAGATAAGATTAACAATTCGATTAGAGGAGAGGAGGGGAGGAGGTGGTGGGGCAACATCAAGCTTAAACCTTCTGATTTAAAGGATGAGTATGACATCATTATTTTTTCAATATTTACATGGGTGTAATATTTAATTTATGTTTTTCCAAATTATATGCAGTTTTTCACTTTCAGTCTTTATTTCTTGTTTCCAGATAAGATAAACAATTAGATCAGAGGAGAGGAGGGGAGGAGGTGGTAGGGCAACATCAAGCTTAAACCTTCTGATTTAAAGGATGAGTATGACATCATTATTTTTTCAATATTTACATGGGTGTAATATTTCATTTATGTTATTCCAAATTATATGAAGTTTTTCACTTTCTGTCAGCGTTTATTTCTTTTTTACAGATAAGATAAACAATTCGATTAGAGGAGAGGAGGGGAGGAGGTGGTAGGGCAATATCAAGCTTAAACCTTCTGATTTAAAGGATGAGTATGACATCATTATTTTTTCAATATTTACATGGGTGTAATATTTCATTTATGTTATTCCAAATTATATGAAGTTTTTCACTTTCTGTCAGCGTTTATTTCTTTTTTTACAGATAAGATTAACAATAAGATCAGAGGAGGTGGTAGGGCAACATCAAGCTTAAACCTTCTCATGAAAAAGATAAGTATGACATCATTGTTTTTTTCAATATTCACATAGTATGTAATATTTAATTTATGTTTTTCCAAATTATATGCAGTTTTTCACTTTCAGTCTTTATTTCTTGTTTACAGATAAGATAAACAATTAGATCAGAGGAGAGGAGGGGAGGAGGTGGGAGGGCAACATCAAGCTTAAACCTTCTCATTTAAAGGATGAGTATGACATCATTATTCTTTCAATATTTACATGGGTGTAATATTTCATTTATGTTATTCCAAATTATATGAAGTTTTTCACTTTCTGTCAGCGTTTATTTCTTTTTTACAGATACAATGAATAATTCGATCAGAGGAGAGGAGGGAAGGAGGTAGTAGGGCAACATCAAGTTTAAACCTTCTCATGAAAAAGATGAGTATGACATCATTATTTTTTCAATATTTACATGGGTGTAATATTTAATTTACGTTATTCCAAATAATATGAAGTTTTTCACTTTCTGTCAGCGTTTATTTCTTTTTTACAGATAAGATAAACAATTAGCTCAGAGGAGGTGGGAGGGGAGGAGGTGGTAGGGCAACATCAAGTTTAAACCATCTCATGAAAAAGATGAGTATGACATCATTTTTTTTTTCAATATTCACATAGTATGTAATATTTAATTTATGTTTTTCCAAATTATATGCAGTTTTTCACTTTCAGTCTTTATTTCTTGTTTCCAGATAGTATAAACAATTAGATCAGAGGAGAGGAGGGGAGGAGGTGGTAGGGCAACATCAAGCTTAAACCTTCTGATTTAAAGGATGAGTATGACATCATTATTTTTTCAATATTTACATGGGTGTAATATTTCCTTTATGTTATTCCAAATTATATGAAGTTTTTCACTTTCTGTCAGCGTTTATTTCTTTTTTACAGATAAGATAAACAATTCGATCAGAGGAGAGGAGGGGAGGAGGTGGTAGGGCAACATCAAGTTTAAACCTTCTCATTAAAAAGATGAGTATGAGATCATTGTTTTTTTCAATATTCAAATAGTATGTAATATTTAATTTATGTTTTTCCAAATTATATGCAGTTTTTCACTTTCAGTCTTTATTTCTTGTTTACAGATAAGATAAACAATTAGATCAGAGGAGAGGAGGGGAGGAGGTGGGAGGGCAACATCAAGCTTAAACCTTCTGATTTAAAGGATGAGTATGACATCATTATTTTTTCAATATTTACATGGGTGTAATATTTCATTTATGTTATTCCAAATTATATGAAGTTTTTCACTTTCTGTCAGCGTTTATTTCTTTTTTTAAAGATAAGATTAACAATAAGATCAGAGGAGGTGGGAGGGCAACATCAAGCTTAAACCTTCTCATGAAAAAGATAAGTATGACATCATTGTTTTTTTCAATATTCACATAGAATGTAATATTTAACTATGTTTTTCCAAATTATATGCAGTTTTTCACTTTCAGTCGTTATTTCTTGTTTCCAGATAAGATAAACAATTAGATCAGAGGAGAGGAGGGGAGGAGGTGGGAGGGCAACATCAAGCTTAAACCTTCTGATTTAAAGGATGAGTATGACATCATTATTTTTTCAATATTTACATGGGTGTAATATTTCATTTACGTTATTCCAAATTATATGAAGTTTTTCACTTTCTGTCAGCGTTTATTTCTTTTTTACAGATAAGATAAATAATTCGATCAGAGGAGAGGAGGGGAGGAGGTGGGAGGGCAACATCAAGCTTAAACCTTCTCATTTAAAGGATGAGTATGACATCATAATTTTTTCAATATTTACATGGGTGTAATATTTCATTTATGTTATTCCAAATTATATGAAGTTTTTCACTTTCTGTCAGCGTTTATTTCATTTTTACAGATAAGATAAACAATTCGATCAGAGGAGAGGAGGGGAGGAGGTGGTAGGGCAACATCAAGTTTAAACCTTCTCATGAAAAAGATAAGTATGACATCATTGTTTTTTTCAATATTCACATAGTATGTAATATTTAATTTATGTTTTTCCAAATTATATGCAGTTTTTCACTTTCAGTCGTTATTTCTTGTTTCCAGATAAGATAAACAATTAGATCAGAGGAGAGGAGGGGAGGAGGTGGGAGGGCAACATCAAGCTTAAACCTTCTGATTTAAAGGATGAGTATGACATCATTATTTTTTCAATATTTACATGGGTGTAATATTTCATTTATGTTATTCCAAATTATATGAAGTTTTTCACTTTCTGTCAGCGTTTACTTCTTTTTTACAGATAAGATAAATAATTCGATCAGAGGAGAGGAGGGGAGGAGGTGGGAGGGCAACATCAAGCTTAAACCTTCTCATTTGAAGGATGAGTATGACATCATCATTTTTTCAATATTTACATGGGTGTAATATTTCATTTATGTTATTCCAAATTATATGAAGTTTTTCACTTTCTGTCAGTGTTTATTTCATTTTTACAGATAAGATAAACAATTCGATCAGAGGAGAGGAGGGGAGGAGGTGGTAGGGCAACATCAAGTTTAAACCTTCTCATGAAAAAGATAAGTATGACATCATTGTTTTTTTCAATATTCACATAGTATGTAATATTTAATTTATGTTTTTCCAAATTATATGCAGTTTTTCACTTTCAGTCGTTATTTCTTGTTTCCAGATAAGATAAACAATTAGATCAGAGGAGAGGAGGGGAGGAGGTGGGAGGGCAACATCAAGCTTAAACCTTCTGATTTAAAGATGAGTATGACATCATTATTTTTTCAATATTTACATGGGTGTAATATTTCATTTATGTTATTCCAAATTATATGAAGTTTTTCACTTTCTGTCAGCGTTTATTTCTTTTTTACAGATAAGATAAACAATTAGCTCAGAGGAGGTGGGAGAGGAGGAGGTGGTAGGGCAACATCAAGTTTAAACCTTCTCATGAAAAAGATGAGTATGACATCATTGTTTTTTTCAATATTCACATAGTATGTAATATTTAATTTATGTTTTTCCAAATTATATGCAGTTTTTCACTTTAAGTCTTTATTTCTTGTTTCCAGATAAGATAAACAATTAGATCAGAGGAGAGGAGGGGAGGAGGTGGTAGGGCAACATCAAGCTTAAACCTTCTGATTTAAAGGATGAGTATGACATCATTATTTTTTCAATATTTACATGGGTGTAATATTTCATTTATGTTATTCCAAATTATATGAAGTTTTTCACTTTCTGTCAGCGTTTATTTCTTTTTTACAGATAAGATTAACAATTCGATTAGAGGAGAGGAGGGGAGGAGGTGGTGGGGCAACATCAAGCTTAAACCTTCTGATTTAAAGGATGAGTATGACATCATTATTTTTTCAATATTTACATGGGTGTAATATTTAATTTATGTTTTTCCAAATTATATGCAGTTTTTCACTTTCAGTCTTTATTTCTTGTTTCCAGATAAGATAAACAATTAGATCAGAGGAGAGGAGGGGAGGAGGTGGTAGGGCAACATCAAGCTTAAACCTTCTGATTTAAAGGATGAGTATGACATCATTATTTTTTCAATATTTACATGGGTGTAATATTTCATTTATGTTATTCCAAATTATATGAAGTTTTTCACTTTCTGTCAGCGTTTATTTCTTTTTTATAGATAAGATAAACAATTCGATTAGAGGAGAGGAGGGGAGGAGGTGGTAGGGCAATATCAAGCTTAAACCTTCTGATTTAAAGGATGAGTATGACATCATTATTTTTTCAATATTTACATGGGTGTAATATTTCATTTATGTTATTCCAAATTATATGAAGTTTTTCACTTTCTGTCAGCGTTTATTTCTTTTTTAAAGATAAGATTAACAATTCGATTAGAGGAGAGGAGGGGAGGAGGTGGTGGGGCAACATCAAGCTTAAACCTTCTGATTTAAAGGATGAGTATGACATCATTATTTTTTCAATATTTACATGGGTGTAATATTTCATTTATGTTATTCCAAATTATATGAAGTTTTTCACTTTCTGTCAGCGTTTATTTCTTTTTTTAAAGATAAGATTAACAATAAGATCAGAGGAGGTGGGAGGGCAACATCAAGCTTAAACCTTCTCATGAAAAAGATAAGTATGACATCATTGTTTTTTTCAATATTCACATAGAATGTAATATTTAACTATGTTTTTCCAAATTATATGCAGTTTTTCACTTTCAGTCGTTATTTCTTGTTTCCAGATAAGATAAACAATTAGATCAGAGGAGAGGAGGGGAGGAGGTGGGAGGGCAACATCAAGCTTAAACCTTCTGATTTAAAGGATGAGTATGACATCATTATTTTTTCAATATTTACATGGGTGTAATATTTCATTTACGTTATTCCAAATTATATGAAGTTTTTCACTTTCTGTCAGCGTTTATTTCTTTTTTACAGATAAGATAAATAATTCGATCAGAGGAGAGGAGGGGAGGAGGTGGGAGGGCAACATCAAGCTTAAACCTTCTCATTTAAAGGATGAGTATGACATCATAATTTTTTCAATATTTACATGGGTGTAATATTTCATTTATGTTATTCCAAATTATATGAAGTTTTTCACTTTCTGTCAGCGTTTATTTCATTTTTACAGATAAGATAAACAATTCGATCAGAGGAGAGGAGGGGAGGAGGTGGTAGGGCAACATCAAGTTTAAACCTTCTCATGAAAAAGATGAGTATGACATCATTGTTTTTTTCAATATTCACATAGTATGTAATATTTAATTTATGTTTTTCCAAATTATATGCAGTTTTTCACTTTCAGTCGTTATTTCTTGTTTCCAGATAAGATAAACAATTAGATCAGAGGAGAGGAGGGGAGGAGGTGGGAGGGCAACATCAAGCTTAAACCTTCTGATTTAAAGGATGAGTATGACATCATTATTTTTTCAATATTTACATGGGTGTAATATTTCATTTATGTTATTCCAAATTATATGAAGTTTTTCACTTTCTGTCAGCGTTTACTTCTTTTTTACAGATAAGATAAATAATTCGATCAGAGGAGAGGAGGGGAGGAGGTGGGAGGGCAACATCAAGCTTAAACCTTCTCATTTGAAGGATGAGTATGACATCATCATTTTTTCAATATTTACATGGGTGTAATATTTCATTTATGTTATTCCAAATTATATGAAGTTTTTCACTTTCTGTCAGTGTTTATTTCATTTTTACAGATAAGATAAACAATTCGATCAGAGGAGAGGAGGGGAGGAGGTGGTAGGGCAACATCAAGTTTAAACCTTCTCATGAAAAAGATAAGTATGACATCATTGTTTTTTTCAATATTCACATAGTATGTAATATTTAATTTATGTTTTTCCAAATTATATGCAGTTTTTCACTTTCAGTCGTTATTTCTTGTTTCCAGATAAGATAAACAATTAGATCAGAGGAGAGGAGGGGAGGAGGTGGGAGGGCAACATCAAGCTTAAACCTTCTGATTTAAAGATGAGTATGACATCATTATTTTTTCAATATTTACATGGGTGTAATATTTCATTTATGTTATTCCAAATTATATGAAGTTTTTCACTTTCTGTCAGCGTTTATTTCTTTTTTACAGATAAGATAAACAATTAGCTCAGAGGAGGTGGGAGAGGAGGAGGTGGTAGGGCAACATCAAGTTTAAACCTTCTCATGAAAAAGATGAGTATGACATCATTGTTTTTTTCAATATTCACATAGTATGTAATATTTAATTTATGTTTTTCCAAATTATATGCAGTTTTTCACTTTAAGTCTTTATTTCTTGTTTCCAGATAAGATAAACAATTAGATCAGAGGAGAGGAGGGGAGGAGGTGGTAGGGCAACATCAAGCTTAAACCTTCTGATTTAAAGGATGAGTATGACATCATTATTTTTTCAATATTTACATGGGTGTAATATTTCATTTATGTTATTCCAAATTATATGAAGTTTTTCACTTTCTGTCAGCGTTTATTTCTTTTTTACAGATAAGATTAACAATTCGATTAGAGGAGAGGAGGGGAGGAGGTGGTGGGGCAACATCAAGCTTAAACCTTCTGATTTAAAGGATGAGTATGACATCATTATTTTTTCAATATTTACATGGGTGTAATATTTAATTTATGTTTTTCCAAATTATATGCAGTTTTTCACTTTCAGTCTTTATTTCTTGTTTCCAGATAAGATAAACAATTAGATCAGAGGAGAGGAGGGGAGGAGGTGGTAGGGCAACATCAAGCTTAAACCTTCTGATTTAAAGGATGAGTATGACATCATTATTTTTTCAATATTTACATGGGTGTAATATTTCATTTATGTTATTCCAAATTATATGAAGTTTTTCACTTTCTGTCAGCGTTTATTTCTTTTTTATAGATAAGATAAACAATTCGATTAGAGGAGAGGAGGGGAGGAGGTGGTAGGGCAATATCAAGCTTAAACCTTCTGATTTAAAGGATGAGTATGACATCATTATTTTTTCAATATTTACATGGGTGTAATATTTCATTTATGTTATTCCAAATTATATGAAGTTTTTCACTTTCTGTCAGCGTTTATTTCTTTTTTAAAGATAAGATTAACAATTCGATTAGAGGAGAGGAGGGGAGGAGGTGGTGGGGCAACATCAAGCTTAAACCTTCTGATTTAAAGGATGAGTATGACATCATTATTTTTTCAATATTTACATGGGTGTAATATTTCATTTATGTTATTCCAAATTATATGAAGTTTTTCACTTTCTGTCAGCGTTTATTTCTTTTTTTAAAGATAAGATTAACAATAAGATCAGAGGAGGTGGGAGGGCAACATCAAGCTTAAACCTTCTCATGAAAAAGATAAGTATGACATCATTGTTTTTTTCAATATTCACATAGAATGTAATATTTAACTATGTTTTTCCAAATTATATGCAGTTTTTCACTTTCAGTCGTTATTTCTTGTTTCCAGATAAGATAAACAATTAGATCAGAGGAGAGGAGGGGAGGAGGTGGGAGGGCAACATCAAGCTTAAACCTTCTGATTTAAAGGATGAGTATGACATCATTATTTTTTCAATATTTACATGGGTGTAATATTTCATTTATGTTATTCCAAATTATATGAAGTTTTTCACTTTCTGTCAGCGTTTATTTCTTTTTTACAGATAAGATAAATAATTCGATCAGAGGAGAGGAGGGGAGGAGGTGGGAGGGCAACATCAAGCTTAAACCTTCTCATTTAAAGGATGAGTATGACATCATAATTTTTTCAATATTTACATGGGTGTAATATTTCATTTATGTTATTCCGAATTATATGAAGTTTTTCACTTTCTGTCAGTGTTTATTTCATTTTTACAGATAAGATAAACAATTCGATCAGAGGAGAGGAGGGGAGGAGGTGGTAGGGCAACATCAAGTTTAAACCTTCTCATGAAAAAGATAAGTATGATATCATTGTTTTTTTCAATATTCACATAGTATGTAATATTTAATTTATGTTTTTCCAAATTATATGCAGTTTTTCACTTTCAGTCGTTATTTCTTGTTTCCAGATAAGATAAACAATTAGATCAGAGGAGAGGAGGGGAGGAGGTGGGAGGGCAACATCAAGCTTAAACCTTCTGATTTAAAGGATGAGTATGACATCATTATTTTTTCAATATTTACATGGGTGTAATATTTCATTTATGTTATTCCAAATTATATGAAGTTTTTCACTTTCTGTCAGCGTTTATTTCTTTTTTACAGATAAGATAAATAATTCGATCAGAGGAGAGGAGGGGAGGAGGTGGGAGGGCAACATCAAGCTTAAACCTTCTCATGAAAAAGATGAGTATGACATCATTATTTTTTCAATATTTACATGGGTGTAATATTTCATTTATGTTATTCCAAATTATATGAAGTTTTTCACTTTCTGTCAGTGTTTATTTCTTTTTTACAGATAAGATAAACAATTCGATCAGAGGAGAGGAGGGGAGGAGGTGGTAGGGCAACATCAAGTTTAAACCTTCTCATGAAAAAGATGAGTATGACATCATCATTTTTTCAATATTTACATGGGTGTAATATTTCATTTATGTTATTCCAAATTATATGAAGTTTTTCACTTTCTGTCAGTGTTTATTTCTTTTTTACAGATAAGATAAACAATTAGCTCAGAGGAGGTGGGAGGGGAGGAGGTGGTAGGGCAACATCAAGTTTAAACCTTCTCATGAAAAAGATGAGTATGACATCATTGTTTTTTTCAATATTCACATAGTATGTAATATTTAATTTATGTTTTTCCAAATTATATGCAGTTTTTCACTTTCAGTCTTTATTTCTTGTTTCCAGATAAGATAAACAATTAGATCAGAGGAGAGGAGGGGAGGAGGTGGGAGGGCAACATCAAACTTAAACCTTCTCATTTAAAGGATGAGTATGACATCATTATTTTTTCAATATTTACATGGGTGTAATATTTCATTATGTTATTCCAAATTATATGAAGTTTTTCACTTTCTGTCAGCGTTTATTTCTTTTTTACAGATAAGATAAACAATTCGATCAGAGGAGGTGGGAGGGGAGGAGGTGGGAGGACAACATCAAGTTTAAACCTTCTCATGAAAAAGATGAGTATGACATCATTTTTTTTTCCAATATTCACATAGTATGTAATATTTAATTTATGTTTTTCCAAATTATATGCAGTTTTTCACTTTCAGTCTTTATTTCTTGTTTACAGATAAGATAAACAATTAGATCAGAGGAGAGGAGGGGAGGAGGTGGGAGGGCAACATCAAGCTTAAACCTTCTCATTTAAAGGATGAGTATGACATCATTATTCTTTCAATATTTACATGGGTGTAATATTTCATTTATGTTATTCCAAATTATATGAAGTTTTTCACTTTCTGTCAGCGTTTATTTCTTTTTTACAGATACAATGAATAATTCGATCAGAGGAGAGGAGGGGAGGAGGTAGTAGGGCAACATCAAGTTTAAACCTTCTCATGAAAAAGATGAGTATGACATCATTATTTTTTCAATATTTACATGGGTGTAATATTTAATTTACGTTACTCCAAATAATATGAAGTTTTTCACTTTCTGTCAGCGTTTATTTCTTTTTTACAGATAAGATAAACAATTAGCTCAGAGGAGGTGGGAGGGGAGGAGGTGGTAGGGCAACATCAAGTTTAAACCATCTCATGAAAAAGATGAGTATGACATCATTTTTTTTTTCAATATTCACATAGTATGTAATATTTAATTTATGTTTTTCCAAATTATATGCAGTTTTTCACTTTCAGTCTTTATTTCTTGTTTCCAGATAGTATAAACAATTAGATCAGAGGAGAGGAGGGGAGGAGGTGGTAGGGCAACATCAAGCTTAAACCTTCTGATTTAAAGGATGAGTATGACATCATTATTTTTTCAATATTTACATGGGTGTAATATTTCCTTTATGTTATTCCAAATTATATGAAGTTTTTCACTTTCTGTCAGCGTTTATTTCTTTTTTACAGATAAGATAAACAATTCGATCAGAGGAGAGGAGGGGAGGAGGTGGTAGGGCAACATCAAGTTTAAACCTTCTCATTAAAAAGATGAGTATGAGATCATTGTTTTTTTCAATATTCACATAGTATGTAATATTTAATTTATGTTTTTCCAAATTATATGCAGTTTTTCACTTTCAGTCTTTATTTCTTGTTTACAGATAAGATAAACAATTAGATCAGAGGAGAGGAGGGGAGGAGGTGGGAGGGCAACATCAAGCTTAAACCTTCTGATTTAAAGGATGAGTATGACATCATTATTTTTTCAATATTTACATGGGTGTAATATTTCATTTATGTTATTCCAAATTATATGAAGTTTTTCACTTTCTGTCAGCGTTTATTTCTTTTTTGCAACTAAGATAAACAATTCGATCAGAGGAGAGGAGGGGAGGAGGGGAGGAGGTGGTAGGGCAACATCAAGTTTAAACCTTCTCATGAAAAAGATGAGTATGACATCATTGTTTTTTTCAATATTCACATAGTATGTAATATTTAATTTATGTTTTTCCAAATTATATGCAGTTTTTCACTTTCAGTCCTTATTTCTTGTTTACAGATAAGATAAACAATTAGATCAGAGAAGAGGAGGGGAGGAGGTGGGAGGGCAACATCAAGCTTAAACCTTCTCATTTAAAGGATGAGTATGACATCATCATTTTTTCAATATTTACATGCTTGTAATATTTCATTTATGTTATTCCAAATTATATGAAGTTTTTCACTTTCTGTCAGCGTTTATTTCTTTTTTACAGATACAATAAACAATTCGATCAGAGGAGAGGAGGGAAGGAGGTGGGAGGGCAACATCAAGCTTAAACCTTCTCATTTAAAGGATGAGTATGACATCATTATTTTTTCAATATTTACATGGGTGTAATATTTCACTTATGTTATTCCAAATTATATGCAGTTTTTCACTTTCAGTCTTTATTTCTTGTTTCCAGATAAGATAAACAATTAGATCAGAGGAGAGGAGGGGAGGAGGTGGGAGGGCAACATCAAACTTAAACCTTCTCACTTAAAGGATGAGTATGACATCATTATTTTTTCAATATTTACATGGGTGTAATATTTCATTTATGTTATTCGAAATTATATGAAGTTTTTCACTTTCTGTCAGCGTTTATTTCTTTTTTACAGATAAGATTAACAATTAGATCAGAGGAGGTGGGAGTGGAGGAGGTGGTAGGGCAACATCAAGTTTAAACCTTCTCATGAAAAAGATGAGTATGACATCATTGTTTTTTTCAATATTCACATAGTATGTAATATTTAATTTATGTTTTTCCAAATTATATGCAGTTTTTCACTTTCAGTCTTTATTTCTTGTTTCCAGATAAGATAAACAATTAGATCAGAGGAGAGGAGGGGAGGAGGTGGTAGGGCAACATCAAGCTTAAACCTTCTGATTTAAAGGATGAGTATGACATCTTTGTTTTTTTCAGTATTCACATAGAATGTATTATTTCATTTATGTTATTCCAAATTATATGAAGTTTTTCACTTTCTGTCAGCGTTTATTTCTTTTTTACAGATACAATAAACAATTCGATCAGAGGAGAGGAGGGGAGGAGGCGGTAGGGCAACATCAAGTTTAAACCTTCTCATGAAAATGATGAGTATGACATCATTGTTTTTTTCAATATTCACATAGTATGTAATATTTAATTTAAGTTTTTCCAAATTATATGCAGTTTTTCACTTTCTGTCAGCGTTTATTTCTTTTTTACAGATAAGATTAACAATTAGATCAGAGGAGGTGGGAGGGCAACATCAAGCTTAAACCTTCTCATTTAAAGGATGAGTATGACATCATTATTTTTTCAATATTTACATGGGTGTAATATTTCATTTATGTTATTCCAAATTATATGCAGTTTTTCACTTTCTGTCAGCGTTTATTTCTTTTTTACAGATACAATAAACAATTCGATCTGAGGAGAGGAGGGGAGGAGGTGGGAGGGCAACATCAAGTTTAAACCTTCTCATGAAAAAGATGAGTATGACATCATTGTTTTTTTTCAATATTCACATGGTATGTAATATTTAATCAATGTTTTTCCAAATTATATGCAGTTTTTCACTTTCAGTCTTTATTTCTTGTTTCCAGATAAGATAAACAATTAGATCAGAGGAGAGGAGGGGAGGAGGTGGGAGGGCAACATCAAGTTTAAACCTTCTCATGAAAAAGATGAGTATGACATCATTGTTTTTCTCAGTATTCACATAGAATGTAATATTTAATTTATGTTTTTCCAAATTATATGCAGTTTTTCACTTTCTGTCAGCGTTTATTTCTTTTTTACAGATAAGATTAACAATTAGATCAGAGGAGGTGGTAGGGCAACATCAAACTTAAACCTTCTCACCTAAAGGATGAGTATGACATCATTATTTTTTCAATATTTACATGGTTGTAATATTTCATTTATGTTACTCCAAATTATATGAAGTTTTTCACTTTCTGTCAGCGTTTATTTCTTTTTTACAGATAGGATAAACAATTAGCTCAGAGGAGGTGGGAGTGGAGGAGGTGGTAGGGCAACATCAAGTTTAAACCTTCTCATGAAAAAGATGAGTATGACATCATTGTTTTTTTCAATATTCACATAGTATGTAATATTTAATTTATGTTTTTCCAAATTATATGCAGTTTTTCACTTTCAGTCTTTATTTCTTGTTTCCAGATAAGATAAACAATTAGATCAGAGGAGAGGAGGGGAGGAGGTGGGAGGGCAACATCAAGTTTAAACCTTCTCATGAAAAAGATGAGTATGACATCATTATTTTTTCAATGTTTACATGGGTGTAATATTTCATTTATGTTAATCCAAATTATATGAAGTTTTTCACTTTCTGTCAGCGTTTATTTCTTTTTTACAGATACAATAAACAATTCGATCAGAGGAGAGGAGGGGAGGAGGTGGTAGGGCAACATCAAGTTTAAACCTTCTCATGAAAAAGATGAGTATGACATCATTGTTTTTTCAATATTTACATGGGTGTAATATTTCATTTATGTTAATCCAAATTATATGAAGTTTTTCACTTTCTGTCAGCGTTTATTTCTTTTTTACAGATAAGATTAACAATTAGATCAGAGGAGGTGGGAGGGCAACATCAAGCTTAAACCTTCTCATTTAAAGGATGAGTATGACATCATTGTTTTTTTCAATATTCACATAGTATGTAATATTTAATTTATGTTTTTCCAAATTATATGCAGTTTTTCACTTTCAGTCTTTATTTCTTGTTTACAGATAAGATAAACAATTAGATCAGAGGAGAGGAGGGGAGGAGGTGGTAAGGCAACATCAAGTTTAAACCTTCTCATGAAAAAGATGAGTATGACATCATTGTTTTTTTCAGTATTCACATAGAATGTAATATTTAATTTATGTTTTTCCAAATTATATGCAGTTTTTCACTTTCAGTCTGATTTCTTGTTTACAGATAAGATAAACAATTAGATCAGAGAGGAGGAGGTGGGAGGGCAACATCAAGCTTAAACCTTCTCATTTAAAGGATGAGTATGACATCATTATTTTTTCAATATTTACATGGGTGTAATATTTCATTTATGTTATTCCAAATTATAAGCAGTTTTTCACTTTCTGTCAGTGTTTATTTCTTTTTTACAGATAAGATAAACAATTCGATCAGAGGAGAGGAGGGGAGGAGGTGGTAGGGCAACATCAAGTTTAAACCTTCTCATGAAAAAGCTGAGTATGACATCATTGTTTTTTTCAATATTCACATGGTATGTAATATTTAATCAATGTTTTTCCAAATTATATGCAGTTTTTCACTTTCAGTCTTTATTTCTTGTTTTCAGATAAGATAAACAATTAGATCAGAGGAGAGGAGGGGGGGAGGTGGTAGGGCAACATCAAGCTTAAACCTTCTCATTTAAAGGATGAGTATGACATCATTATTTTTTCAATATTTACATGGGTGTAATATTTAATTTATGTTATTCCAAATTATATGAAGTTTTTCACTTTCTGTCAGCATTTATTTCTTTTTTACAGATAAGATAAACAATTAGATCAGAGGAGGTGGGAGGGCAACATCAAGTTTAAACCTTCTCATTTAAAGGATGAGTATGACATCATTGTTTTTTTCAATGTTCACATAGGATGTAATATTTAATTTATATTTTTCCAAATTATATGAAGTTTTTCACTTTCAGTGTTTATTTCTTGTTTACAGATACGATAAACGATTAGATCAGAGGAGAGGAGGGGAGGAGGTGGGAGGGCAACATCAAGTTTCAACCTTCTCAAGCATTAGGTGAGTATGACATCATTGATTTTTTTCAATTTTCACATAGGGTTAAATATTTTTTCTATGGTTTTCCAAATTACGTGAAGTTTTTCACTTTCTGTTTGTGGTTAGTTGTTGTTCACAGATACGATAAATGAGTAGATCAGAGGAGAGGATGGGAGGAGGTGGGAGGGCAAAGTCAAGTTTAAACCCTCTCATGTAAAAGATGAGTAAGACATTATTTTTTTCAATATTCACATAGGGTGTAATATTTCATTCATGTTTTGCCAAATTATATGAAGTTTTTTACTTTCTAATTGTTTTTCACTGGGATCCAGTAGGCCCACCACCCGCAGGAGGAATCATAGGGGTCTGGTGCAATGTGTATCGGGTGGCAGACAAAGGCGGATCTCCTGTCGGACTGATTCCCGCCTGCCAAAACTGGCTTTGTGGACATCGAATGTCACCTGCCTGGCGGGGAAAGAACCCGAGCTGGTGCATGAGGTTGAGAGATACCGGCTAGATATTGTCGGGCTCACCTCAACACATGGCACGGGTTGTGGAACCAAGCTGTACATTGGCCTTTTCCCCAGTGAACGAGAGGGTAGCCTCCCTGCGCCTTTAGGTCGGGGGACGCGTTTTGACTGTCGTCTGTGCTTTTGCACCAAACGGCAGTTCGGAGTACCCAGCCTTCCTGGAGTCCTTGGATGGGGTTTGCAGAATGCCCCCACTGGGGACTCTGTAGTTCTTCTGGGGGACTTCAACGCTCACGTTGGCAATGACAGTGTGACCTGGAGGGGCGTGATTGGGAGGAACGGCCTGCCTGATCTTAACCCGAGTGGTGTTCAGTTATTGGACTTCTGTGCTAGTGAAATATTTTTGAGACACTTTACTCCTTTATTGTATTGTATTTTTAAAAATATTATTTCCCCTCCTCCCGCTGTGCTTTTTGTACACTGTGCTGCTGCAATACTGTAAATTTCCCCACTGTGGGACTAATAAAGGGATATCTTATCTTATCTTAGTCACAGTTTTTCCATGACGAACACTATGCTCGAACATAAGGGTGTCCGTAAGTGCACTTGGCAGTAGGACACCCTAGGTCGTAGGCTGATGATCGACTTCATAGTTGTATCATCAGACCTACGACCATATGTTCTGGACACTCGGATGAAGAGAGGTGCTGAGCTGTCAACTGACCACCACCTGGTGGTGAGTTGGATCCGATGGCGGGGGAGGATGCCGGACAGGCCAGGTTCACCCAAACGTACAGTGAGGGTGTGCTGGGAGCGTTTGGCAGAGGCCCCTGTCCGGGAGATCTTCAACTCTCACCTCCGGCAGAACTTCAACTGCATTCCAAGGGAGGCTGGGGACATTTAGTCCGAATGGACTATGTTCCGTGCCAACATTGTTGAGGTGGCTGCCTGGAGCGCTGGCCGTAAGGTTGTGGGTGCCTGTCGCTGCAGTAATCCCAGATCCTGGTGTTGGACACCAGCGGTTAGGGCTTCTGTCAAGCTGAAGGAGTCCCACCGGGCATAGTTAACCTGTGGGACTCCTGAGGCAGCTGACAGGTATCGAAGGGCCAAGCGGAGTGCAGCTTCGGCAGTCACTGAAGCAAAAACTCGGGTGTGGGAGGAGTTTGGTGAGGCCATGGAGCATGACTTTCGGACGGCCTCAAAGAGATTCTGGCAAACAGTCAGACGTCTCAGGAGGGGGAAGCAGTGCTCTGTTCGCACTGTGTACAGTGGGGATCGTTCGCTGCTGACCTCAACTGGGTATAAAGTCAGGCGGTGGAAGGAGTACTTTGAAGGTCTCCTCAATCCCACTTACACGTCCTCCATGGAGGAGGCAGAGACGGGGGACTCAGAGGGGGACTCGTCCAACACAGGGGCTGAGGTCACTAAGGTAGTTAATAAACTCCTCTCTGGCAAGGCCCCAGGGGTGGATGAGATTCACCCTGAGTACCTTAAGGCTCTGGATGTTGTAGGACGGTCTTGGCTGACACGCCTCTGCAACATCGCGTGGAAGTCGGGGACGGTGCCTCGAGATTGGCAGACTGGGGTGGTGGTTCCCCTTTTTAAGGAAGGGGACCGGAGGGTGTCTTCGAACTATCGGGGGATCACACTTCTCAGCCTCCCTGGGAAGGTCTATGCCAAGGTACTGGAGAGGAGAGTCCGTCCGTTAGTCGAATCTCGGATTCAGGAGGAACACTGCGGTTTTCATCCTGGTTGTGGAACGCCGGATCAGTTCTTCACTCTCGCTAGAGTGCTGGAGAGTGCATGGGAGTTTGCCCAACCAGTCTACATGTCCTTTGTGGACTTGGAAAAGGCAGATGACCGTGTCCCTCATTGTGCTCTGTGGGGGATGCTCCGGGAATGTGGGGTATCGGGCCCGTTGTTACGGGCCATACGGTCCCTGTATGACCAGTTTGGTTCGCATTGCCAGCACTTTCTGTCACTGTTTTTGTTGTTTACAGAGACTATAAACAAGTAGATCACAGGAGAGGAGGGGAGGAGGGCAACATCAAGTTTAAACCTTCTCATGTAAAAGGTGAGTATGACATCATTGTTTTTGTCAATATTCACATAGGTTGTAATATTTATGTTTTTCCAAATTATATGAAGTTTTTCACTTTCTGTTTGTGTTTAGTTCTTTTTACAGATACGAAGTAGAAACGAGTAGGTCAGAGGAGAGGAGGAAAGGAGGTGGGAGGACAACATGATTAAATCTCCTCAGACAGTCAATAGTCAATATATTTTGTTCTATCAAGGATATTGGACTTATAATATAGACTACACTAAACCATCAGGCTGAGCAGAAACAACAACTGGTGAGTGAAAAATAATTCGTCTTTAAAAGCTGTTTAGTCCCTCATTCAGGAAGACCTGAATCATCAACTCTTCCCATTGTTGCTGCTAGTGCATCTGGGGAGAGGGATATCTAATTTCAGCAATCTGACAGTCATACCTGTTTTCTGCAGTGGGTGGCAAAGTGTTTTCAGGTGTGAAACTTAGCAGTGCTCCAATCAATCTCTCCACAAAAATTCTTCATGTTCCTATTTCCAACACCTGTTTGTGTCCTACTGAAGCACAAGGATAGCCCCGATGCACGATGACATCCCATCATGGTCCAAAAGAACATACCCGTAAATCCACCTTTGAGCATAAGGCTGGTATTGTTTTAGCATTCTGATCTTATTATCAATAAATCATCTGATACCAAAAGCAACAATCTATATACTAACAGCATTGTTTAAGTCTGAAATGGCTTATAGACAAAAATGTTTGGTTTTTTGTGAACTGTCTGTGGGCAGTGCTGTTACCTCACAGCAAGAAGGTCCTGGGTTCAGATCCACCTGAAGACTTGGGGCTTTTCTGTGTGGATTTGACATGTTCTCCGTGTGTCTGCGTGGGTTCCCGCCAGGTTCCTCCCACCACCAAAAATGTGCAATATTGGTGACTAAATTGACCATGAGTGTGTGAGTGTGAATGGCTGTTTGTCTCTCTATGTTTTCCTCTGATGAACTGTTGACTTGTCCAGAGTGAACCCCGCCTCCCGCCCAAAGTCAGCTGGGATAGGCTCCAGCCCCCCGCGACCCTACACAGGACCACACAGTGGTTGTAGAAAGTGAATGAACTGTCTGTAACACCTTTGATGGGAATAATACAGAATGTACTAACAGATGTGTCTTCATTTCATCATATAACCTTGTGTGCCTGTAGAACATAGTGAGACTTTTGTTCATTGTTTAATTTGTATCTGCTGTCTCCTGAAAAGGAACTGTGTGAACAGGGTGGTGTGACAACACAGAACAGATAATTACCCTGGACACGGACCTCCTGAGCCTACGTGGGGGGCGGCACATTCCCTTCTCAGGAAGCAGAAAGTATATCTTGTGTTATAATGTGCATTTGTCTTTGAGAATAAAGAAGTAACATTGACGTGATTCAGAGGACATCTCTTTATTTTGACAAAACATCCACGTGTTAGAGGCTTTTTACCTAACATAACTTGGGGGCTCGTCCGGGATCCCAATATCCATTCCTCTTCCCTTCCACAGGCTTCAGGACTGAAACCACGGTGGGGGAGTCTGGGACTCCTGAAAGAAAGACCTCCGCCCTAAGACGTTACAGTTTTGGTTAAGGATTTGTTGGAGGCCAGTTCTGCTGTGTGTGGGGAGGACTGCTTTGGTGACAGGATCCTGAGAAGAGAAACTCCTTGGATCTGGGTCAGTAGGAGATTGTTACTTGTGCTGTGAAATACCTAAGGACGACCATATCCTTATGTAGGAGGTGACTTGATCAACCACCGAGTGTAGGGAAATGCCATATTCCCTAGTCTGTAACCCATCATAGTTACAGGATTACTACTTTTGCCCCTGATTAGAAAAGATTTCCGGGAAACATTCTAAAAGACGGGAAATTGTACTAGTCGCATAGGAAATTGTTGCTTTTGCCCCTGATTAGAACAGATTTCTGGGAAACATTCTAAAAGATGGGAAATTTCAGTAGTCGTGAGAATGCCATAGTGGGTCCTGCGAAATATATGTTGAGAACCTATGGACCAGAGAGTGTGAAACATTTGAAATATCAAGTTCATTAAATAATTAATGATCATTGTTAATAATCATTAATTACACTCTAATAACCAAATTTGCCCTATTGATAGCCCCAACACGTATATGATGCAAATTCTGGTGTATTTGGATGTCTGTTTGTCTGTATGTGTTGGCGGGGAAGGGTTACTGTTTTATTATGTGAAGCACTTTGTGTTACATTTTACTTGTATGAAAAGTGCTATACAAATAAAGTTGGATTGATTGATATGACACTGACCTCTGACCTTCACTTCATAACAAACTGAATACTCATGATATGGAAATCTGCAAACCACTGTATGTGTGAATATATTTATAAAAGTATTATACTTTTATAAATAAATAAAGTCCCTCGGTCAACTGCATGTGGGACTTTTAACTCATCGAAAAACAAAACTCAAACTTGAAATGCAATTAGATTAAAATAACAATTTCATTGCAAACTCTTGTCTGAAAATGAAAATTAGTTACAATCAATTAACCACAAAACAAATCAGAGGAATATAAATATAAATTCTTAATAATTGTACTTACAAAACAAAAATCCACTGTTGCCATTGATTTTTGATTGCCAATGGGTTTACTTATCAAACACTTGATGAGAGCTTGCAGTAAAACAAATAACCAACAACAAATTCCAAACCAAAATCCATAGTGCCTAAACATTATTTTTTATAGTATAAGGCAGGGCTCCACAACATATATATTGTCACCATCACTAGTATAAAGTGCATGCAGTATGTAAAAAAGTTGTGTAGTGGGACAGCTGTAATCTGTCCAGACATCCTTCTTTTACTTTTTCTCCTGGTTATTTGATTTGATGTTAACCACAATGCACAAAGGATATTGTTTTGATCAAGAACTTTATGATTCATGGGTGAATATTAAAGGGATGCAATATTTTAGGATGGCGTAATGACACCATTTAGCATAAAAACACTCATAATAGCAAGCAAAAGTGAAGAATATGTCAAAACAGAACTTTTTACATTACAGGGTTTTATATGTTACCCATTGATGAACATTGATAAAGACAGATTTTGTAATTTAAATGGTTTACAGTATTGTTCAGCCCTACCATCAAAAGCTTTTCACTTGGTGGTTAGACATAGGCTAATACCCAATTAATTCATGGCTTCAAGCTCCAGTAGCTCTGTACTGACAGCCATGTTAACATTGTCATTTGAATTGTGTTAAGCTCTGTTTACTGAGCCTCACTCAAAAGAGGGGTTATCCATATACTTTATACTTTAAAGGATTCTTCCCAAAAACATGGGGTTAATGTCTTGTCTGTCTTCAGGGTAGAAGACTACCATGGGAAAATTTATTTCCTAATAAAGTAAAAAAAAACCTGTATGATCTGAGAGAGTCTGGTGGGCGGGCCGGAGGCCGGCAGCAAACATGGGCCCATTCTGTGGGTCGGCCAGGGGGCCGGCAGCGAAGACGGGGCCTCACAGGGGGCCGGCAATGTGGCCGGCAGCAAAGACGAGCCCTCACATGAGGCCCGCAGCGAAGATGAGACGTCTCAGGGGGCCGGCTGCGAAGACTGGCCCTCTCAGGGGGAGGAGAGTGGTAGAGAGAGAGAGAGAATTATGAACAATCTCACAGCTCATTTGAATACTACAAGGCAAGGCAACATACATTTTATTCCCTCTTGGGTATTTAGGATTATAAAATAGTCCGTACACCACAATAAATAAACACTTAACAAAGAAAATAAAAAAATAACAAATCTGAGGATGCTACACAGACATACACAATCAAATTATGTGGTCTGTTATCATTTTCAGTTACAGTATTTCAACTTACCACTCAGACTGCAGGGTTGGATCAATGTTCTATTTGTCAAACCGAAGAATCAATATGTTAGTGTTTTATGTGTGTACACCAACAGTTAGTGGGCTAAAACAAGCAGGTCTAATGTCACTCATACATAAAATATGTGGTCAAGTTTGTTTAGTGTGTGCCAAAGACAACTGCTGACCATATTAAACACCGGCGTTACCATACATAATGTTAGCTAGCGTTTCCAAGGATTAAGGTTAGCTGGCGTGTAGCCTACAACAGAACTAGTTCATTTTAACATTCGCCAACTGTGGGGATACTGAGTTGAGTTTGCCACAAATATATCGTTTGTTGTTTGAAAATAAACTCGTAATAACTTGGTCTATTGTCAGTCAGGAGAGAGATGGAGAGGGAGGGAGAGGGAGAGAGAGGGAGAGAGAGGGAGAGGGAGAGGGAGGGAAAGGGACAGGGAGGGATGTAGAGGGAGGGAGAGGAATGTAGAGAGAGGAAGATGGATGGAGAGGGAGGGAGAGAGATGGAGAGAGATGGAGAGGGAGGGAGAGAGATGGAGAGGGAGGGAGAGAGATGGAGAGGGTGGGAGAGTGATGGAGAGGGAGGGAGAGAGATGGAGAGGGAGGGAGAGAGATGGAGAGGGTGGGAGAGAGATGGAGAGGGAGGGAGAGAGATGGAGAGGGTGGGAGAGAGATGGAGAGGGAGGGAGAGAGATGGAGAGGGAGGGAGAGAGATGGAGAGGGTGGGAGAGAGATGGAGAGGGAGGTTTGGTTTTCAAAAATCCTTTATTGAGCGATCACAAAGTAAATACAAACCACAGTCACTTCCACATTTGACTGTACAAGCAAACAGAAAAATGCTCAAAAATTGAGGAGCAACTTCCCATCAACCCCCACAGAGCATAAAACACCACCTACTGTCCAAATGGCATTGAAACCCTGTATATTGTCCAACATATGATAATAAGCATGCTCGATCTTTAGTCGGGCCTTCAAAAGTCCTTTCAGGACCGGCACCGGTTCCACACTGCCAGCATTCTGGGCCTGGTGCTTGCGTGTCAGCCATATGGCCAACTTCGATGAGCCTGATAAAAAGTTCACCAGTGTATGTACAGATTTTTTCCTTACAGAATATTTAGGACCAAAAATGAAAAGATGGAGTGAAAAAACCTCCCCCAGGGCTTGGAACCACCTTTTTAAAAGTTCCAACAGAGGGGACAAGCGAGGGCATTGCACAAATAAATGTTCCAAAGTTTCAGTCTGAAAGCAGAAAATACATTCATCTCCCACCCCTGGATCCAGGTGTGCTCTGTATCTGTTTGTGGCTATTGCCCCATGTACATTCCTCCACTGGAGGTCTGCTGTCCGCTTTTCAATGGGGAACTTGTACAGGGACCGCCAACTGCCTTTCGGGGAAGAGTCTGGAGCAAAAAACTCAGTCCACCTCGACTCCCTTAGTCCAGACAGAGTCCGCAGGTTCATCACTTTGACACAGATTTGATAAATTACTTTCTTTTTTGTTGTTTCAAATTTCTCCAGGGGAGGAGTTGTGAGAGACAGCAGCTGTCTTCCTCCCTCCTGCCACTCCCCCAAAGCTGGGCTGATGGACAGAGAGGGGAAACTGTACTCATAGCCCTCATTCCATTGTCCACACAAAGTCCTGTTCTCTGCAAAGGCCCTCAGAGGTTGTGGCAGGGCAGTGCAGACCTCCTCTACCACTCTGTTTATCACCCTAATGGAGGTGATGTTGCTGCTCTCCCTGAGGACATCCAACGATGATGATGATGATGTCATCATTAGCAAAGGGCCCAGTTTGGTGCAGCCAGCTGCTCTGAAACTGGACCGCAGGCTGGCAGAATGTAGTGTTTGAGTCTTTGTTAAGGTGTTAAAAAACAAAGGTTCCTCAAACAACCACATGCCAGGAGTATCATTAGCTTCTCGAGTTGTACTGAGAATCTGCCAAGCCTGCAAAACTGAGCTGTAGAATGGTGTCAGCTCAGTATCATCCACTTGGCCAGGTTGCAGAAGGAAAAGATGTTTGTCGTAGCCCAATCTCCCGGCCTTCCTCAACAGCAGACAGGCTACCCCACACCATCTTGGGCCACAGCTGTACAGCAGTCTTTGAGCAGTCTGGAGTCTGAAGGAAGCTATCTTGGACTCAATGTTTATCAGTCCCTGCCCCCCTTCAGCCAACAGGCAGGTAGAGGGCTGCTGACCGGATCCAGTGTTTCCCAGACCAGAAAAAGTCCACAATAATCCTCTGTACTTCCTCCATCAGACCTTTTGGTGGTGTCAAGGCAATTAGTCTGTGCCAAAGGGTCAGGCAACCAAGTTATTGGCAACCAGAACTCTCCCCCTATATGACAGCTGGGGTAGCAACCATTTCCATTTAGACAACCGTGCACACACCTTCTCCTTAACTCCCTCCCAGTTTTTGACCACGAAACCCTCAGTGCCCAAAAACACTCCCAGGACTTTCAGACCTTCTTTTTCCCATTCAAGTCCTCCAGGCAGACTGGGCACTAGCTGATCTCTCCACTGACCCAGTAAGAGAGCTCTACTTTTTGCCCAGTTTACCTGTGCAGAGGCAGCTTTTTCATACAAGCTAGTACAAGCAAGTTTAAATTCAAACTGAAATCAAAATTCAAGTTTGCCAAGAAACTATGTGCTTACTGTTTGTTTGACTAGTGAACTTATTTGGTCAGAGTTGTAATAAGCAGAAATAACATTTCATTGGTGCAGTATGCAAGTGGGCAGGCACTGAAAGTGGTTTGTAATATTTGAATAGAGCAGCCACATGGGATGTCAACTAGTTGGGGGGTAAAGAAAAATGGACCCGAATTTCATTAACCTTGGTGGAATGGTGGAAGAAGCCATTAGCGGATCCCAATCACAGAGAAAATACACATATCATTCTTCACTTTCAAAGAGTTGGACTTTGTTGTGGGGTGGCTCTCCTTACCGGTTCAAATGAGAGGCAGGGTCAAGTGAGCTCCACAGTGAATGAAGAAAAGGAGCAGCGTTAGCGACAAGAAAGCAGTGACTCAGAGAAAATAGCTGTGGTGGATTCTGCATGTGCATCACACTCACACCTACAGAGAGACAGAGACGATGATCTGTTACCTGAATACTTTGACTTTAATTCTCTACAGATTCATCCTAAACTTAGTTTTTTTTAAAATCATGCTAGATTCAGAGCAATTTCTCAGCTGTCTATGGTACCCAACTTGATGCTTTCCGGCTATTATGATGAAATTCCTCAAGTCTTTGGAACACCCATGTCAACAATTTTACAATTTAGGAAACTTAAATGAATGCTGGAATCCACTGCCTTATCTAGTTTATAGAACACAGCAATTTCATGGGTTCCATGTGTGAAAGGGGTCTTTAAAATGAAAACAAACAAACAGACAGATTGATGACAGAAAGAGAAGAGAGATGGTGATGATAAAATCTTTACCTTTACTTTGGTCAAAATCCACTTTTGATTTTATTTATTGATATTTGGTCACAACTCAAAACCTGGTCTGATACGGGACAGTCCTGTGTTTGACCCATCCAACCACCCTGAGAATTTTATCAATCCTACACTTGAGGGTTGCCTCTATAAATGATGCTGCAGGGGCAAAGTTGGAAGCACAATTATTCAAGCCCCATATTAGGTTTATTTATCAGCTGTGTGCAATAACCAAATTGAACAAGAACAGTTTAAATAGCTCAATACAACTGATATTACAAGTGTTTTTCTCAAATGTAACACAAGATGCTGCTTTTACTGACCACTGCAGTCTCTAAATGATTCAACCTTCAGTGATAAAGTGTCTCTAGTTCTTTGTAGAGACCCTTTAGCTGCTATGACCTGCTGCAAACATGATGCATATCCAGACATCAGCCTCTGGCAGCGTTCCTGAGGAATCTTAGCCCATTCCTGATGGACAAAGGCCTCCAGTTCTGGAATATATCTTCAGATCCCACCAATGATTTTCTATGGGATTCTAGTCAGGTGACTGTGATGGCCTCTAGAATGATCCAGGACTTCTTCTGAAACCAAGCCTTGGTGGACATTGAGGTCTGTTTGGGATTATTGTCCTTTTGGAACGTCCAATGATGATCAAGCTTCAGTTTCCTCACAGATGGACACTTTCTTCAAGGATTTCCTGATACTTTATAGAATCCATCTTACCCTCTACAGGCTGCAGGTTTCCAGTGACCGAGGAAGCAAAGCAGCCCCAGAGCTTCACTGAACCACCGCCATGCTTCACTGTAGGCAGGGTGTTCTTTTCAGCATATGCTTCATTCTTCCTCCTCCAGACATACTGCTGATCCATAGACCCCTAAAGTTAGTTTCATGGCTCCACAGAACAACATCCCAAAACGTCTGTGTCTTATCTAGATGGTTCTGAGACTGGAGCTGACTTTCATTGTGCTTTTGGGTCAGCAGTGGTGAACGTCTTCGAGTTCAGACATGGAGCCTTTATGTCAATTTAGGCCTTAAACCTTGGGACTCTACTGCTAGACTAAGTCTATGAAGGTTGGCTCTGTGTTTTAACAACATCTAATTTGTCTAATGTGTCTTTTGTGAGGGAGGATAATCATTTTGAGACTGCAGTGGTATGAAAGGTAACATTTTGTGTTGAATGTGGACGGAGGTTCCAGTCCCTCAAAAAGCTCTCTGGTTAACATGTTATATTTCGTTTGAGTTAAGAACAACAACAATCCACTATTTTCAGGAGGGTTATGTGCTGGACTGTTTTAGCACTGACACTAGTTATACAAGATTTTCTGATGGGCTCAGCAAAACAGTATGTACCAGTGATACTGGTGAAAATGTATTTTAATAGCCTATTGAGTTCTACAGTACAAAACATGTTATAGCCTCCTGTAAGAACTGAAGTGATCATCGGTGTGCCAAGTTGAATGAACAACAAACTGAGCTCCAGGTAAACTTTCTACTATATTTTCTCCATCTCTCTCAGGCATTGGCTGTTGGTGACCATTTCCCAGTGGAGGTGGAGCTGATTGGCCAGGGTCCTGCTGTCTGAATCATGACTTCCACAACACGGGCCTCCAGGCTTAATCACGCTTATCACTATTCAGAGGAGGAATGCATGAATGAAAAGATGACCAAATAAATAAATCTGGCAAATTATGTAATTGCAAGTTTGCCTGTTGGATTATGAAAACGAGTCAAGTCTTTTATTTAAGTGTACAAAAGATGAGGCGAACGAAAAGAGAGCCTCTTGTAAAAATCTTCTAAGATATATATTTTTTATTTGTTAACCTCCACTGTTTGATTTAGTTCTTGATGGATAAGTGGAAAATGCTTGGCAACTTCACCATCTTTCCTTGATACAGGATGATATATTTGGCAGTGTAAATAGCTTTTCTGTCAGCAGAGTGGACACAGAAAATACTCAGGAAATCTCTCCATAATGTCCACAGACAGCAACCTTTCCACTTCAGGCGGACAGAGGAATTTACCTTGAGCGAAAAAGCACCGTGTGGCTCTAAAAAAAGGATGCATAGCTATCAATAGACACAGCTTTGGCTCTTGTAAGGATTAATACTGCACCTTTTTTTATTTAGTCCCTGAACTCATTGCAAGGGGACAATTTTCCTTCTATCTTCCCCCATTTGACTTTAAAGATGAACAGACACTTTGCTGAACATTGCTTTCACTGTGTCTCTGACATGAGGAACAACTGTCCCTTCCTTGAACAGCAGATTCAGAAACTGTATAATAATGTACCAAACCATGTGCTATAGAGAGCCTACGGATGTGTGATGTGAAGTGGAAATATAATGTGAGAGTAAAAATTCTATCTGCAGATCTCGCAATAAAATTCAAGTTAAGCCAGTCTTTTACATTCTCAGAAAATGAAATACGTGGATATAAATGGATCATGAGGTAAATGAGTGAGACAGCAGCAAGCAGTGAAGAGGTGTTATTGTACACCAGAGCCTTGGAGAAGAGAACTTCATGAAGGTTGCTCTCTCTCACTGTGCAGAGGGAAAGTGGCTTCTATTGAAAGACTTAATTCATAGACACAGGAATTAAAGTTGATGAGAAAAGAATGAAAAAAACTAAGTATGTAAATTAACTCCATTAAAACTCTGTTCATGGACACTATAGATGATAGTTTCTCTTTTCCACTGAATAACTGAAAGTTACATAATATTAAAGTCCAACTGAGATTGAATTTGCTACAGTGTAAATATCTGTACATCACTGAAAAAACACACAAACACTTGTCAGTTTATTTGTGTATTTATTAGAGTGAAAAAACCTTTTGGAACATAGTAAACTTGTGTTTGCAGGAAGTGGTTTTGGAGGAAGGCCTGCAGAGACGGACGGATTCTTTCAGTTGGATTCCATCATAATCTGGCAATCGCTGATTTGTCCAATGATTTTAAACAGCTTGCTAACGTACCTGCATTACACATCACTGGTCCAGTTGGGTGCTACTGTGGTCCGATCTTTAATAACATTTGAACAAGCTATCTACCTGTGACATGTGGCCCAGAGAGAACATTCAAAAGCACACATGAGCAGACACAAACAAGTACTTTTGAATTTTAAATCTAAATTGTTGTAGACTGCAAAAAGGGATGAATGTGATGTCAGTGTGAAAAGTGACTTCAGCTGGACTTCTTTTCATTTACTGGTCACTTGTGGGCTGTGGACAATTTATGTATGTCTGTATGCGTACGAATTTGACGTACCTCTTTATTGTCCTCCTCTTCTTCATGCTGAGTACCAGGTGCAGATCTGGAGTCCACAGACGGGGCAGTGTGGTCTCTCTCTACCCCGGCAGGTTCCCTCACCAGTGGCAAAGCCTGGTCTGGAAATCCCATAGGGACAGGATCTGGCTCCCGCTGGACCAGCCATGTCTCCAGCTCAGCGTGAGGAACCTGTGGTGAAAGGAATAGGAATTCAACACATTTTTCTCTGTATTAACTACAGCTGTGAAATATGACCCAAATATCCTGATAAAGAAACATATATGGATCAGATTCTGACTCCCAAAAAACATCCATACAGCAGAAGTAGCCCCTCGTTTAGATATGAGCGCCTTGTTTTGTCTTAGCTGGTTGGAGTCCTCCTGTTAGGGATGACGCCGCTCTGTGTCATGTTCACTCTCCATGGTTTTTTTTACTGTTTAGATTGTGAACAACAACACAACAAAATAAAGAACAGAGCTTAATATGAAGCAACATTTTTGAATGGTCACACTACAGTTATTGTCATATCACACAGTGGTTTGTCCTTGTCACAGCATGGTATATGAAGATATCATTTTATATTTTCTGTTTAGTGCTTTAAGCCGTTTTTTTTCTGTCTGTTTATCATTTCAGGGGCACTTGTGCAAAAATAGTTTTGTCAGTCATTATTTAAACTCCATACTCCAGTTAGAACGTAAATTCAGCTTAAGTTTGAGGTCAAATGCTTAAGTAAAAGTACTGATTCTCCAGTTCAGGGTTCTGCGGACTGAGTCGCGCTTCACAGAACTTTAATAACAATAAACAGGTGAATAGATCTAGATCTCTGTGCAGCAGCAGCAGCTAGTCCTCCCCTACGTCCACAGCCACTCTTTACTTGCAGTGGTTCATTGACTGCAGGTCACTTTTGCTGTAAACAGCTCATTCTGAACAGGCATGTTTAGAATAGGCACTGCACTAGTACTGTATTTGTAAATTGATGTGAGCGTCTGTACACAGCAACAGGGACAAACATGGAGCTGTACATGTTTTCCTACCTGGAGTCGGTCCAGAGAGGGGACCCAGCCCAGCAGCCTTCGTGCCGTAAAGAACCCATCCAGGTCCACGCTCTTAGGGTGCAGGCTGTGGCCGTCTTCCAAGTGGTTGCGGAGGTTGTGGAACTGCGTCTGGGTCAGAGCTGAGGTCGGACCCAGGATCATCTCGTGCCAGGAAGGAGGCAGTCCCACGTCAACCCTCACTCCACACAGGCTGAGGAGGATGGCCGTCTGGATGAAGCCCTCCATGAAGTATTTCTTCAGGTACTGCATGGCCTTCGATGTGTCAGACGTCGTACTTAAGGTCCACGGCTCAGCTCAGTCACCAGCACAATGAATGTCTCCTCTGTCCGAGTGTCTCTGGACAAAGTTTGAAGTCCCTAGAGGCTGAGGACAAGGCACTACACACTTTTAGCCAACTGCTCTGTTAGAGCTGCTCAATGTCCAGGTGTGGAAGGTGCTGGTTTTTACTTTCCCATTCTTACAGGCTCATCAAAAACCAGTTGTGTTTGTGTGTGTGTGGTGTGTGTGTGTGTGATGTGTGTGTGGTGTGTGGTGTGTGTGTGGTGTGTGGTGTGTGTGTGTGTGTGTGTGTGTGTGTGTGGTGTGTGTGTGTGTGTGTGTGTGTGTGTGGTGTGTGTGGTGTGTGTGTGTGTGTGTGTGTGTGGTGTGTGTGTGGTGTGTGTGTGTGTGTGTGTGTGTGTGTGGTGTGTGTGTGTGTGTGGTGTGTGTGTGTGTGTGTGTGGTGTGTGTGTGTGTGTGTGTGTGTGTGTGTGTGTGTGTGTGTGTGTGTGTGTGTGGTGTGTGTGTGTGTGTGTGTGTGTGTGTGGTGTGTGTGGTGTGTGTGTGTGTGTGTGTGTGTGGTGTGTGTGTGGTGTGTGTGTGTGTGTGTGTGTGTGTGGTGTGTGTGTGTGTGTGTGTGTGTGGTGTGTGTGTGGTGTGTGGTGTGTGTGTGTGTGTGTGTGTGTGTGTGTGTGTGTGTGGTGTGTGTGTGTGTGTGTGTGTGTGGTGTGTGTGTGTGTGTGTGTGTGTGTGTGTGTGTGGTGTGTGTGTGTGTGTGTGTGTGTGTGTGGTGTGTGTGTGTGTGTGTGTGTGTGTGGTGTGTGTGGTGTGTGTGTGTGTGTGTGTGTGTGGTGTGTGTGTGGTGTGTGTGTGTGTGTGTGTGTGTGTGGTGTGTGTGTGGTGTGTGTGTGTGTGTGGTGTGTGTGTGGTGTGTGTGTGTGTGTGTGTGTGTGTGTGTGTGTGTGTGTGTGGTGTGTGTGTGTGTGTGTGTGTGTGTGTGGTGTGTGTGTGTGTGTGTGTGTGTGGTGTGTGTGTGGTGTGTGTGTGTGTGTGTGTGTGTGTGGTGTGTGTGTGTGTGTGTGTGTGTGTGTGTGGTGTGTGTGTGGTGTGTGGTGTGTGTGTGTGTGTGTGTGTGTGTGTGTGTGTGTGTGTGTGTGTGTGTGTGTGTGGTGTGTGTGTGTGTGTGTGTGGTGTGTGTGTGTGTGTGTGTGTGTGTGTGTGTGTGGTGTGTGTGTGTGTGTGTGGTGTGTGTGTGTGTGTGTGTGTGTGTGTGTGTGTGTGTGTGTGTGTGTGTGTGTGGTGTGTGTGTGTGTGTGTGTGTGTGTGTGTGGTGTGTGTGTGTGTGTGTGTGTGTGTGTGGTGTGTGTGTGTGTGTGTGTGTGTGTGTGTGTGTGTGTGTGTGGTGTGTGTGTGTGTGTGTGTGTGTGTGTGTGTGTGTGTGTGTGTGTGTGTGTGTGTGTGTGTGTGTGTGTGTGTGTGTGTGTGTGTGTGTGTGTGTGTGTGTGTGTGTGTGTGTGTGTGTGTGTGTTCTTTTGTACAGTTCTTCTGTACATAATCCTCATCCTTGGTTTCCTCTGGTCCAGTCTGTTTGTTTCTGCTCCTCACATCCCATCAGCAAAAGCAAATAAACCTCAGCATTGTTTATTTCCTTCGTTCTCCTCTTAAATATTAGATGCGTAGTTGAGGAGGTGACGGGCAGACTGACTGAATCAATATTTAATCTCCTGGTGTGCAGTGCTGACCTGAGATCAGATAAAGTGGACATTAGAGAAGAGGGCTGTAAGTGGGGAGGGCTTGAGGACATTATGAAGGTATTTGGCCCTTTTACCGTCTGCCTTAGTGACTGTTCACTTCTGAGAATAATCCTCTTCTCTCTGATACAGAACACAGACTGATACTGTAGTTACTGCTGCAACAAACTCCTCAGCTATTATTACACTGCAGCACATAAACCTGATTAAGTCTGCTTTAAAGGCCACAAATCAATGAAATGCAAGCGAGCAATTATATTGTGAGAAGTGTTCTTCATTGAGACTGTAATAAAAATAAGCCTTACAGTCACTCATGGCACAAAGCTAATAACAAACAAGTTAAAATCTAAAGGCATAAATGCTAATATACCATTTGCTTTTGCTTATTGAAGTTTTCCTTTCATACATCTTGAGGCAGTTTCAACAGAGAGTGGGAGGTTTGTTGCCTCTCAGTAGCATCAACACTGCTGCTATGCACAATACTCCATTATTACTATTCTATTATAAGGAGAAGCAAAATGAAAAAAGAACAATGAGGATAAAAGCAGGTGCTCATTGTTATGAAGCAGTGAACTTCAAGTGTTCTAGAAGTTAAACTGGTCAAGGAAGGAAAGCCTCTGGGCTTATTTCAGGCACAAAGGATGTATTATAACTGTAAAAATTATATTTAAAAGTAAAAAACGGGTCACAAGGTTTAACAAGACAGACGATCACTTACTCCTCCTCCCAGTCACGCCCTGAAGAAGCCGGGCGGCGTTTTTTCCCCTTTCTTGTGATACTTGGTGAGACATTTTACTTCGATATGCCCTAATCAATAAAGACCTAACTAACTCCACTCTGAAATAAGCCACTCTGAAATAAGCCCAGAGGCTAACACAAAAACTACAGAACTAATTTCCACATATGCTGGACCTTGGCAGAGGAATGTGGAGCTACAGCGTAATTTAAATTGCCTGTATATGTGGTCACATGTGTCTGTCTGATTTGACATCGTTTTGTGCGACTGTCACACTGCACTAATGAGGGAGAAAAAAAGAATTAGACGACCAACAAAGACGGCAAATGCTGCAAACATAATTTATCCCCTGCCATGTTGGAGAACACAGAGTGCAATCACTTCTCTAACACCAGCAATTAAATATCCATCTCCTGGAACGAAGCTCAGGCTGCCAGACAGACGGCCAGCAACAAACCAGGTAACAGGACCGCTGGTCAGAATGAGGGATTCAAGCTGATGACAGCAGATTAATTAACAGAACGCCGTCGATATATTCTTCTTGCAAAAGCAATGATTTATATATACGAGGTTAGTAGAATTCATTCAATAGATCATGTTCATAATGTTTTTAACTCTTTATTTATATACTGTTTTATTCAACTGATATTGGAGAGATGACAGGAAATGTGGCAGACAGCTGTTCCAGAGGTCACCACCCAGATGAACCAGCTCACTGTCACTGTCTTTACCCCTGAGTCCCACGCCCTGCCTCGCCTCCTTCATCTGAACCGCCTTATTCCACCTGCATCACCACAAAGCCTGTGACGTCACCAGGGACACTGCAGCGTGTTCAAGAGAATATGTGCCCAGTCTATTTCTCTGAGGGGACGAAGCAAGCAAGATATCAGACAAGGGAAGGGCATAGAGCATCCCCTCAATTTTCAAAATAAAACACCATGTGCAGACTCCTTATTGAATATTACATATCGAAACAGACCAAAAAGAGATCATTTAACTGCAGAGCCAACTTAATCATGGTGGGGTATGAAGACACATGGAGGACAGAACAAAACCACAATACAGCCTAAACACTGGAATTAAGGCTTAAGACAATCTTTAAGCTCAACATAATTTATTTATATTACAAAAGGTGGGGTTAAAACACAGCAGGGCACTGATTGGTCGAGCAGAGGTAGCAGAATCATCTTGTTGTCTGTGCTCTGATGTAGGAGTTCCCGTCTCTCCTATTTTATTCAGCAGTCTATAGTTTTAAGTCTCTCTCAAACACATCTTTCCTGCTAGTTTTAATAAACAATCACATATCGGACCAGATAAAAATGTGACATTTGTGTAATGAGAGCGGCTGACCAATGAGAGAGAGAGTGAGCAGCAGAACAGTGACCACAGACCGAGCAGAGGCATGTTGTCAGTCTAACAGTACTGCAGCCCACAGTCGGCTGAAGCTGCAGCTTCTCCAAACCAAGTCCTGCCCCCTCTATAGTCCCTCACCCATTGGAAAAGTGAAACTGGTTACCCTGGCAACAACCCCACCTTCATTTAAGAGTACTGTCTGTAGCAAAAACACAGAACAGATCCAGGGTTTAGGTACATTTATTAGGGGGTATGAACAGTTTCTAATATACTGGAACGTTTGTTTGACATCATTTTGAAAAGGTTTGTTTCAAAGACTCTAAACATGAGAATCTCAATAAGATCCAACTCAAAACCTGCAGAGAGCAATCATATAAACCAATGTGTCCCTAGTAGAGTTCACACAGTGGGGATGTTGTGTTCTGCTTATTCATTCTAAATATAGTTGTTAATGCAGTAGGTAAACAATGGCGTGATTCTTTTATCTGCTGCGGTGTGTTGAGCTACGGCTCCTGAAACAGAACAGTTTCAGCTACAATCTGATCTCAGGTCAGTCTGTACCATTATTATTTGTTATCTCACAGTAGTGCATTTTCTGTGAGTCCAATAAATGTAAACATTCTGCATCACCAGATCCAGAATATGACCTGGATCCAGATCAGACTCTGATGTGTGCTAGATCTTATGATGATGTCATCGTGTCATTCAGGATGATAAATTGGTTATAGGGATCATTTACCCTACTTCTCTAAAACATTTAGTCAAAATCTGTTCTGTTTTTGAGTAATCCTGCTAACAGGCAGAGGTAATCAGATTACAACTCGTACATTTGAACTTTTATACCTTTAATCTCTTTGCTATGGCTGTGTTTGACAAGCACTGTGGTGTTTCAGTAAGAATATGTGACAATGAATAAAAAAGATCAACTGTATGCATCAACATGACTGAGTGAGTCTCGGTGACGGCAGTAGAATGATTGACAGCAGGCCAGTCAAACCAGCAGTAGATCACATGACAGCAGCTCCTGATGGTGACATGAACCTACATAATAACAGGAAACGGTCTAATCCCCGAAGGCTGGACAGTTCAGGGTTTACAGCTAGCGTTTAGCAAAGCGACGTCACATCCAATCCAACCATATGTTAAAATGTTAAAACCACAGAAGAAGAAATGTCTCCTCCAATGAACATCACAAAGACCACAACACTGTGAGTGTGTGTCCAAACGTGTCCGTGTGCCTGCAGATTATGGTCTGTCATAAAGCACAAACGTTTGACTGAGGGTGGCTGGGTTACCATTGTCACAAACAGCAAAAGTTCATCCTTCATAAAAGACTCACAAAACGGAGTGATTTTTATTGCTTACTGTACCGTGAAATATGACGTGTATCATGAAAATGTTCATAGATTTAATGTAAATAGCATCAAATAGCATCAGTGTCAATTTGAAAACCTGTGATCTAGATATTTAGATCCATTGTTTGGAGGCTAACTGGTTCTAAGTAACTTACAGTGTTTTTTATATTAAACCTGTAGTATCATCTTAGAAATAATGCATTGCATGAGGTTTCCTATAAGACATCCTCTTGGAGTTGATGTAACCTTCGTATCGTTTTTTTGCTATTTAATGTGTCGTGTTGGTGCAGCTTTGGTAGAAGATGGTTTGCTGAGGCTCTGACCAATGGGAGTGGAAGAGGCAGGCGGTCCAGCATATGACCTCAGCAGGGTCCTGCAGGAGGATTTACAGTAGGGGTGTGTTTAGTTTGGAACACAGAAGGCATACGGCTGAACTGGATTATGTGCCTTTTGAAGTTTTCATTGGTACAAACTTCATCTTTGTACAAACTTCATCTCCATTCCTACGTCAGAGGTTCTTGTTTTGTTTCTTTGTTTTAACTCTGAGGACAGGTGGGCGCGTTTCTATTCATAGTCATGATAAAACATGATATTTCTACACCGTTTGGAGGAATCTGTCCACTCAACTCTTCAGCTTCTTTTCTTTTGCAAGATGGAACATGACTCTCAGCGACCTATAGGATTCTTGATAGCTCGATATGATAATGTGTTCATTATACCTTTATATACTATTTTTATTCTAATATAACGCTGCCTCTGTGAACCTCAGACTCGTGTGTTTTCAAAAGAGATTTGATCAGAATCAGAAATCAACGTTTCAGGTTTTGGGCCAAATGATCTCTTTAGACCGTCGTCTGGGACAAACCTGAGCCTCATGTACGCTGTACCGTAAATATAAAACACAGAGTATTACGATGTACGCAAACACGTTAAAGAGATGAATTTAAGAAAACATTTAAAAGTAGATCAAATGTCCTCAGATGCCAGACAAACAGGATTTAACAGTTAAGGCCATACGGTCCTTATTATCCATATATTCATGTGAATTCTAGTCCATATGGATGGAAATGTACTTTCAGACACCAGTACTGTCAACTAAGAGCATTTGAATCCATATATGTATAGTGTTGTAATAAGTTAAAGCCACATGTTCAGACTGTAATTTATATACTGCAGATTGTTCTGTACCTGCCAAGACTTCAAATCTTAGATCTGAAAATATTAATGACCTTGTTTTATTTGATATTTTTAGCATTCTCTTTTAGACTGTAAACAACTTATTTTAAGATTTCTTGAAAAATAAAATTA
>CM075192.1:4601407-4606407 GCA_037577475.1 Chaunax sp. Z400 | reverse complement strand
GACAGTCAGTCAGACAGATGACAGTCAGTCAGTCAGATGAGAGTCAGTCAGTCAGTCAGATGAGAGTCAGTCAGTCAGTCGGACAGACAGACAGACGGACGGATGGAAGGACAGACAGACAGACAGACAGACAGACAGACAGACAGTCAGTCAGACAGACAGTCAGACAGTCAGACAGTCAGTCAGACGGACCACCTTGTCTTGAACACGCTGCAGTCAGAGGAACATTGATTGACACTATTAGTGTAAACTTATAATCATTCTAATCAACACTGTATATTTAATAGGATGACACCCTTATTATAATTACTTCCATGGTTAAAAATATCTCTCCTCTCCTCTATCATCACTAATAATCGGATAATAGGGTGAGGGCCCTGCCAAATTTAGTTGCCCAGGAGGAGTGGCCGATGCAAGATCCCTGTCCCAGTGCCTTCAGACGTCCTTCTGTCCCATAGTGGATGATGTCACCCCTGGGAGGGGGTGGGGGAACTGGTGTTTTACCCTATTAAGTAGGGTTAGTCTGGCCCTTGACGCTCCAACATCAAAGGATCAAAGCATCAAAGAATTTTTTTTGGGGGGGGGTCCGCACCCCCACAGGCCTCGAAACGACCTCCTGCAGTGCGATGGGGGGGACTGATGCTCCGCAGTCTTTGGTGTTGAACCGGCTGCGTACTTTCACTTGACTGACTCGGACCAGGAGAGGCCGATGCAAGATCCCTGTCCCAGTGCCTTCAGACGTCCTTCTGTCCCATAGTGGATGATGTCACCCCTGGGAGGGGGTGGGAAAGGGAGATTCCACATTGATGGCCATTTAGTTGTCCTCAGATCGAATTCTAATCACAGTCCATGATAGACTGGGTTCCACGACCTCCACAGGCCTCCAGATTTAATTGCCTGGCCCGATGAAGAAGTCATCAGGAAGCATGCAAATGCAACAGCAGAGGATCAAATATTTGATTCAAATTGTGTTTTATTGTTACAACCTGAGTCCAAAAAAGTACGAAAAACACTGAAAACAGATGTTTTACCTCATCAACCTGACAGAACACATTTGAACACATTTCATCATGTTGGGACAGGAGCAACAAAGGACTGGCAAAGCTGTGTAATGCTCAGAAACATCTATCATCTATATATTTAAGGGCCATGAAAGACAAATGACTGTACACACAGTGGCCCAGATTGTGGAATCAGGGCTGGAGTTACTGGAGTTACTGGTTTTGGATTGTCCGAGGCCAATAAAATAAAGATTGTTTGGAGAAGGTAAAAGTCGTCAGCTGGTTAACCAAAACATTTTATTCTGTCATAATTGACAACCTTTTATTAGAAACTGTTAACCATGGAATAAACATCAGACTCAAAGCACTTAATCAATAAATTAAACTAATCAAACTAATCTATGTAGGAGCCATTTTTGAGCTATTGTTTTTCCTCGAAGTCAGTCAGCCCTGATGATACTGATGTCCTCAGAACACGAATTATCAGCCAGACTCGTTAATCAGTCTACCTCTAAAGGTAACAGTCTTACATGTTCATTTAAAGCCTCATTTATGTGTTGGAAGTTTGCCATCCACCAGTATTGTCTCATCTTTTCTCCTCCATGGCCAGAAAGTTTTGATTTGCTGTTTCGTTTCAGTAAAGACAAAAACATAACATGTCTTCTTTTGACAGACCTTTCAGTTTTTGTTGTCAGATGACTGCACAAGCATCAAATACTGATTTCACCATTATCGCCGCACCAAAACAAGAGCTGTAACGAGACATTTCCGCATTCATGTGTGCATGCAGGCACATGTACCTGAAACACCGTTGAAAACCAACATGGCTGAACAAAGTCTAAAGATGTTAATCAATTCATGTTCCAGCCTCTTGTTGCTGCCTCCAGTCTCTATAGCATACATTCATGTAAGGTCCTGTATTTTAATAAACATAGAATGCATACAGGTTTAAATGATGTTTTAATGTTTCATTTCTTTGTTGATACACACACACTGCTATCCTCTGCTACAAGCATCCTCCTGTAGTTGATGATGAATGATGAGGCAGATGTGAATGTCAGCCTCGCTGCCCACACACAGACTAAATGTGAAAGCTTTGATCCATTCCTTTAATTATTGACTTTAATCCCATCCTTAAGACAAACGGAGTCCGGATCCACCAGTGATTATCTGCTGGATAATGAGACGATAATATTCATTTGGCCTTCATTAGCAGACGTAGCACAATGAACAGGTAGTAAGAGGAAGACTCACGGCGGCAGCAGTGACTCATTCCTGCGCTGACATCATTGATTATCATTAGCATCTGACCTTCTGCCTTGCACCTTTTCCAGGAGTGACGGAGCTCAAGAGGATGATGATTAGCCTTCATTACAGTGACGTCACGGCTGGGTTAGCCTGCAGGCTTTCAGTGCAGGGCTATGGTCTGATCACATTTACACAGGGTGCTCAGATATCTGTATGTGGCCATATTGATCAAAATCATCAATAAGAAACGATTAGAGAAAACTACAGAAAACAAACGGCTGATAAAATGTAATTTTAGGTTGCACTAAGATTAACCAATGATTTTCTGGTCCTCACAGCTGCTCAGCAGATGGGCGTGTCCAGTCGACCTCATCTAATGGCTGTGCTGCATGATCCATATCTGACACCAGTATGTTGACTAAATCTTTTCACATCAGGTGCAATCTAACATTTTAGGGAATATATTTCTCTCACCAACAACATGGTAAGCTTGATGACCTCCAGCTTCCTAAATCAGTTCCTATTGAACTGAGAACTTTTGATTTAAAGTTTAAGGCCTATTTTTATTTTGAACATTTTGTGGTGCACTCAGTTTTTCTGTTGACGCTGTGCTCACATCTGCTCTATTCTTATTCACACACTGTTTTTACATTTTATCCTTGAGTTAATTTATGGTTTCAGACTTCCACGGTTTTGTGTTATTCCTCTTTTATCCCTTTTCTAAATTTATATATCTCTGTTTATTTTATTTTTCTGTTGATGTATTTGTCCTAAAGCAATAAACACATTGTAATCTTGGTTTTGTGTCTGAAGATTGAAAATATTAATATAGAACTGAAATACATCTGCAAAGGAACAGACAGCAGTAGCACCTGCACTGTTTTATAACAGCTGTGTTTAACCATGGCTTTATACAGGCTACATTAGCAGCAAAGGTATTAAGAGTTGTTTTTGAAAAGAGGTGAAATTGGTTATTTTGAATCTGACTGCTGAATTGTGAGAATATATCTGCTGATATTAGCTTTTTACAGATATGATGGTATCAGTGTTATGTGGTTCCTGTAAGACAACACTGGACAAAAGAGAATTTTAACACAGCTTTTCAGAAATGGGCTCCATCTACTCCCTGGAGCAGAGTGGTGTACAGACCAGTTCAGTGTGAGTATTGGTGTTTAAATGAGCTGTGATCAGACACATTGTTGGTTCCGCCATCCGCCACCCACCCAAATGAAATATCTCATCCAATGAAAAATTTTCTCCAATCAGTCTGTGTGTCTGCAGATTTAAATAATTAATAATGTTAAAGCAGAGGCAGAGAGTCCACTGACCCTTATGAAGACAATAAGATATGACACTCTGATTGGTTTAATTCATCTTAAAACATATCTAGGGATAATTAAGGGACTACATACATCCCCTTTGCACCTGGTTCCTTCCTTTGCACCCAGACTGTGCACCATTAATGTAGCAGCATTGAGCTGGACATGCCCTACATGCACCATGGACTTTAGATGATGTGCTGTAGTGTATAGTGTGTGTGTGTATATATATATATATATATATATATATATATATATATATATATATATATATATATATTTAACTAAAATGATGTGTGTTATAAATTTAAAAAAAGAAAACAGTTCTATTCACTGTGTCTATATTTATTTTTATAACCTTGTGATGAAAGTTTACATTTTAAACATTGATTCTGTGTAATTTAATGTTTAAATCTGTGGATGTCAGCTGATACAGAGCAGAGGACATTTGTCACACCAAAGATCATTACCATGTTCACACACTGACAACCAGTGATTGAAAATATCCTCCTCCTTACTGCGACAGACACTTTACATATTTTCTTAAGGAATGTCCTTAAACCTCCCATTTCACATATTGGGATATCTACATTCTCAGACATCATCCGACCATCCAATAACTGATTTTAAGCACCAGAGTGAATCATAGGGTGAGCAGTAAGGCCACAGAATAATGTCACTATTTAATCACAATCACAACCTACAGTCTCTTTAGGTAATGTGTCCAATCAGCACAGTCGGCTGCTCCATTGCTTGGTTCACATAGTGTGGAGGTGATAGGTGATGGATCCCTACAGTTCACCTGAGAAGTAGATTATGGATCCCTTTAACATCAATCACTACCTAAAAATCAGCTGATCGCCCACAGCTGACGGAGCAGAGGATTCATTCCTAACACGTCTGTCTGTGAGTCTGCAGGCTGGAAACATCTCTGTTTTCTCTCCCCTCTTTTATCATCTGAACCTCAGTTCTTTCCCTACATATATCACATTATACATACTATACACTACACATAAAATAAGTGATAAGAACAGGTACTGTTGACTGTAGTCATGTTGTCTCTGCTACACCTCAGATTTAGGAGTGGGTTTATCCTCCACTAAACCTCTGGATATACCTAAAAATGTATCTCTCCATCCCACTAGTGCATCTCTTTGTGTTCCTCTAGCTCGTGTCAGTGTGTGCTATACCTGCCCATCACACCTGATGTCAGTGTGTGCTATACCTGCCCATCACACCTGATGTCAGTGTGTGCTATACCTGCCCATCACACCTGATGTCAGTGTGTGCTATACCTGCCCATCACACCTGATGTCAGTGTGTGCTATACCTGCCCATCACACCTGATGTCAGTGTGTGCTATACCTGCCCATCACACCTGATGTCAGTGTGTGCTATACCTGCCCATCACACCTGATGTCAGTGTGTGCTA
>CM075192.1:4456407-4596407 GCA_037577475.1 Chaunax sp. Z400 | reverse complement strand
GGAAGACGATGGATCTTTCCACCCCACGTCAGAAGTGGAAGAGAAGCTCCAACAGCAGAGACTGGACGACTCTCCAGAAAAGCTTCAGGAGCAGGTGGTGGATGACTGTCCAGAGAAGCTCCAACAGCAGAGACTGGACGACTCTCCAGAAAAGCTTCAGGAGCAGATGGTGGATGACTGTCCAGAGAAGCTCCAACAGCAGACGTTGGATGACTCTCTAGAGAATCTTGAGGAGCAGAGGGTAGATGAGTCATCTGAAGGGGCTGAACCTCCAGTCCTCACCCCTGCTATTCCAGCCTCCTCTGGCCGCTGGAACAAGGTGCTGAAGAGGATCCGTAGGTTCCTAAAACGGACCCTGACCTCTTGTTCTTGCTGCTGGCGTCCTCGTGTTGAAGACTAATGACTTTTTGGTACTTGTGTCGTGAACTATGTCTCTGTGTAACTTATGGAATGTTCACAGACATAGAATAAATGTTTGAATGCACTGAATGATTGAAGTGAAGTCTGAATTCATTATATAACACACAATCATTCTGGATGTTTCTTCCTGCAGCTGATTGCTGAAGTGATTTTGCTGCTGGTTATATAGGAGCAGTATGGGGCCTGTGTGTGTCCCAGATTGTGGCCAACTTTGTAAGATCTTCCATGCAAAGTTCAACATATTCCAGTTATCATTTCATCTGCATCAAATATGGTTATAGTCCATAAGGCATTCCCTAAGCATGATTTTTGTTCATTATGATTGGGATATTTCTTTAAGAGATTTATGACTATCATCATAATGCTGAAGAAAGTGAAAACATATTTGTTTTGTAACTTTTTGAGTAATTCTGCTTATAAAACAAACAAAACAACAGACACAGGTGAAAACACAACTTCCATGGTGGAGGTAATGAGGTGCCTAGACAGTTAGCTAAAATACCAGAGTCCATTCTGAGTAAATTGTCTTCACGCCGTCATTGAAATATCTGGAGGATTGAAAACAAACAAACAAACAGAGTAAATAGATATCATGTTGGGTGACAGTAGTCAGTTGAGTTGTGTTAATGTCTCGAGAGGAAAGGACTGAGATCTTAAACAACAGGCTCCATGAAACCCAAGTAAAATGTATTTATACTTGGAAACTATATCCTCCTGTATGTAGGACTGTATGATCTTCATATCATATACTTTCTGATTTGTTGACACATTTTACAGATGAAGCAGATGTGTCATGCATTGATTAAAATATTTGTAATTCATCAAATTGAATTTATTGCTGTGATCATCCAGCTATAATTAGTACCAATCAGTCTTGAGTCAGGAAGCTTTCCATGAACTTACCACAACATGTCAGATCCTTTCTAAATAACTATGGACCCTTTTTGTTAAAAAGACATAGTATAATTGATGACAGGGTGTTTTTCTCTGTAGCTATCTGCTTTTATGAGATTGATGTTTCTCAAAATGGACCTGATTTACAAAACCTGATGTGAATGTGTTGGTTTTCAGGTGATTTGGGAGCCTTCTATTTACTTTAAGGTAACTGAGTTTGCGGCCCACACTTTTACAATACATATGAGGTGTTCAGGTCCACTGGGACCCGAGGGGAATAAACGAGTGTGAAATGCAGGTAAACTCCATCAAAATCATAAGTTTGGCTCCAACAGTTGGTGAAAAACATTTAAAGATGTGTGTGTGTTTGTGTGTGTGTGTGTGTGTGTGTGTGTGTGTGTGTGTGTGTGTGTGTGTGTGTGTGTGTGTGTGTGTGTGTGTGTGTGTGTGTGAAGGAGGTGTCTAAGTATGATTCGACTTGCAAAGATTTCAGTGCCGCAGTCTTCAGTTTGTTTTTCTTGTTGACTCAAATGCATGAGAATGGCAGATTTAAATGTCTGTTGGTTCAACAGTTTAATATCAATGGACTCCATTCATGAAGAGTAGAGAAGAGATTCTCCCATGGACATTATCTGAAATAATTCAAAGGCAGCATGAAGAGGGAAACCAGTGAAATCAGTCCTATATTTTGTGTGATTTATTATAAAGATGGTTAGGCATATCCTAGCCATACAAAAGGTAAAGCTGCTAATTTTGTTTTTTTGAGGGATGCTGTCGAGTTGGGGTTCTGGCACAACTTCGTTCACTTGCAAGGTAAATGGAGAAGGGAGGTAATCCTGAGGATGAGATCTTCAGAAACACAAGGTTGTAAACTTAAACTTAAACTTAAACAGAATTAAGGAAAACCCATACTTAAGAGGACATGGGATGGATGTGAGAATACTAAAAATATCAATGGCTTTCAATCTGGAAAATACAGATGTGTCACAAAAGCCCCAGCCCTGCAGACATGATCAATTATCGGAAATGGATGTATGGATTTCTCAATGAGGATGTCAAATTAGAGGGCAGAAGGATGACCAATTTCAATTTTTTGAGGTGCACCTTCAATCAAAACCAATGAAATTCAAAATGATGTCATTCATGAGACCATTGTAAGCTACTCAACAAGCAGAAAGCACCAACAAGCAAAAATAAGTCACTATCCGTTTACAAAGCACAATAATACTTGACTTCAGAGAGCTTTTTATTTAAATCGGTTCATTTCCACATACATGTATTTCACATTTACACTTTACACATGCATTTTATGCTGTTTGCACAGCCACCGAACCAGGGGCAGAATCAGTCACGAGTAGCAACTCAAAAATAGTGTATGTGTGTGTATACAGTATATATATATATATATATATATATATATTTTGAACCAATTCATAGAGCGACTAACTCCTTAGTTAGAAATTGCACTTCACTTATGAAAACATATCATTATGTAACAAGGTTTCACAAATATTGAGACGTCTGTCCTTCTGTCAACTGGCAATTATCTTCTGGCTGGGAATATTTCTCATCTGAATCATTTACTGTCATGTAACCCAACCATCAGAGGAAAAAGAGGGCACAAGCATTTTCTGCAAACTCTACTCAAATGGATGAGGATTCCCTTCTACTTGTTCATTTTTGTCTCCAAACATCCTGCATTTATTGTATTTTCATTATCAGGAAAACAGAAGAACTCCCTTCTCAAAAACCAATTAGCGTCACCATAATAGTGCAAAAATATTCTGTTAGAAAATCCATGCAGACAAACTCACAAACCAGCCTTGTGCACACATCAGTAACAATACAACTGCAGCTGCAGCATGGAGGGACAACGGCTTGTATAAAGAGAATGTGAAATAAACCTTTTAATCAGTCTCAGGAAAACAGAAAGGTTTGGTTAAAATGTAAATAAAACAAGGCAGAAGGATGGAAAGGTGATCTGTGATCTATAGGGACCAACCTGCTTGAGTGTTTTCATTATTCTCACAGATGTATCACCAAAAAGACAATGTGACATCACCGATACCTTCAGTACAGCCACAATGAAAGCCTGGCAGAACAAAATAATCAATAATGTTGATTGTAAACATCAGCTTTTGTGTTGGCCCCTCTAAACCAAAGGAGGTCTTCGTTTTAGAGCCTCCTTGGCGTTCAGCACTCAAGAGGGAGAAATATATCATTGTAAACACCTCAGCAGATCCTCAGCAGAGTAAAGAGCTGCTGAGAGGTATTCTCTGAGAGGTATTCTCTCTGAGAGGTATTCTCTCTCTCTCTGACAGGTATTCTCTCTGAGAGGTATTCTCTCTGAGAGGTATTCTCTCTGAGAGGTATTCTCTCTCTCTCTGACAGGTATTCTCTCTGAGAGGTATTCTCTCTGAGAGGTATTCTCTCTAAGAGGTATTCTCTCTCTCTCTGACAGGTATTCTCTCTGAGAGGTATTCTCTCTGAGAGGTATTCTCTCTCTCTCTGACAGGTATTCTCTCTCTCTCTGACAGGTATTCTCTCTGAGAGGTATTCTCTGAGAGGTATTCTCTCTGAGAGGTATTCTCTGAGAGGTATTCTCTGAGAGGTATTCTCTCTGAGAGGTATTCTCTGAGAGGTATTCTCTGATGCATGAACAGGTGGATCAGACTCAGAAGAGACTCATCTGTAATGTTCTGTTAAGAATGACAACAATTTGAGATGATTAAGAGTGGGTCCATGCCTTAAGATGCATTGTGCAATTAAATATTAAAAGATGAGATGCGTTATGGCAAATACATACAATACAGTCAGAGAATAGTCCTAACACTATCACATATAGTTATATATCAATATACACAATGTAGTAGCTTATGGTTTGTGACTGTAGCAGCACCTTCAGTTTATATTCAAGACAAGGTTCCAGTGGTGAATTAAAATAAGAATTAAAATACATAAATATGTCTAAACACAGGGTGTCTACTCAATAGTATATGGAGAGAGTGAGTAGTAGATGGAGGCTGTGGTGGATCTAAATGTTCATGTTTCATCTTCATACAATAATAGAATGTATAAAAAAATATAGATTTATTTTAAATTAACATTTTGACTTACTTTTCGATACTCGACTATAAAAGCATTATATTTACACCAGCATCATTAGGGAAACATGTTTCATACAACGGTTACAAGAAAGGGTAAGAAAACAACCAAGAATTTGATTCAAAGGAATCGAATCTTTGATTCTGAAGACAAGAATCAGAATTCAGGGAGGAAATCTGAAACAAAGACACAAGTTGTCTTGTAAGAATGAGCATTCTTTCAAAAAGTTTCCAAATGAGTATTTTACTGGTGCTGAGTAAGAAGATGCGTCTGTCAACAGTCTCTTGAGCAAGGTTGGTGTGATCTGTGAGAATGTGCAGGAGAATAGCAAATATGAGGAAGAGGAACGCTACTGGAAACCAGTTTGACTGTGGGAGGCAGCAGGTAGCTGTGTGTGTGTGTGTGTGTGTGTGTGTGTGTGTGTGTGTTTCAGCACACACACACAGTGGTCTTGTTGTGCTGCTGGAGAATTTGGGAGACGTTATTTGAGTCCTTCTGTTTCTTCTCTGCGTTGTGTTGGACTAGCGGCGGTCTGTCAGCAGTCCTGCGCCGGCCTTTCGTAGCCGACGGGCCTGATGGTGGTGACGGTGGTGAGTCAGCAGTTCTTTTGCTGCTGGGTGTCCTGCTGCCAAGTGTCCTGTCAGAGGAACTGGACTGACTGGGCGGCTCGACACTACTGTTTGGACACAGTGGGGTCAGAGTGAAGGGGTCAGACAGATGCATGTGGTACAGGCCGCTGCTTCCTGACAGTCCATCTCTTCGCTCCAAGGCAGGAAGGAGCTCACACACAGCAGGAGAGTCTTCCTCTGGAGGGCGCTGCAGGAAAACAGGTAACAATGAGCATTAACAAAGGATACAACTTTGAACAGGCTGTCAATTAAATATCCTTCAACTGAATTATTAGGTGCTTCATTATTGAGTCTCTGTTGTATTAAAGTTGACTTATGAAGCACAACGTGAAGTTCACTGCTCCTCTAATGTTTGTCTTTGTGTGGTTATATCCAAACTGTTCACTGCGTACTTTTTATTCACCTCTCAAAGGTAATGGAGTCATTTCATGCCATTTTGAAGATAATTCAAAGGTAAGGTGTGCACGCCGTAGACTGTCCAGGTGCTATACTACCTTCACTGATGATTTCTGCCTTTTTCATTCCGTCAACATCACATTAATAAACATATAGGAAATACATTTTGCAGAAATTCCCAATGCTAAGACCTGCAGAGGGTCAACAAAGGCCCGGTGGGTATCTCAGTTTACAGTACACTGGTGGAAACCCTGCTCTGCTAATTGTTATCTTGGAGAATGAAAACGTGTACAAAGTGTTAAAAAGAGAAAAAATTCATGATGTTCATTCAACACTTTCTCCACTTTCTGTTGAAAATAAAATGAAACCGTCTCTAAATTAAATGGACAAATCCTGATTTTGTCACACATGCAAATAATATGTTTCATATGCTGTGGTTCATTATTTGGAAACATCTGGTTGTGAAGAATGTTATTTTTCACTGCACATAAAAGCAGATGTGTTAGACGGCTTTTTTTCAGTGTTTGTTGTCATCCTGGCCTCACCTGAAGAAGAGGAGTGTCGGCGCGGGATATGGAGGTGGGAGGACACTGGGACACCTTGGCTAGGTCGAGCAGGACTTCCTCATGGTGCAGGGGGTCCTCGGAGGTCCCTGGCTCCTTCAAGGCGATTACAATGGCACTGGTGTTGTCAGCACGCAACATGCGCTGACGCCACCGCAGAAGAGCATGGCTGACCAGCTGCCGGGCACTAGATACCCCACATGGTGCCTGCAGCATGGAAGGCCATTATTACACTGACATGGTGTGCTTTGAGGTGGACACTACTCTGCTAGATCTTTATTTATTTAACTATTATTATCCAGCCTTTAGATCAGAAGCCATACATCTCTACTAATCCAAAAAGATGAAGAGCTCAAAAGTAACCTACCCTTTACAGAAACAAGTCTCTGTTGATGCAGTGCTGTACTCACCATCGTCTCATCATTGTTCTGACACATGGAAATAGCCTCTTGAGGCAGAACCATGTTCCACAGACCATCGCTGCCCAGGATGATGTAACGGTGTTTCCTGGGGTCGAGTGTGACGACACTCGTGTCCGGCTCGGGTGAAACCACAAACTCCCCGCTGTAGAAGTCGTAGCTCCACAGATCACCTGTTGTGGAGCAGAGAAATGAAGCATATATCTGTATTAGATTATGGTGATGTGATTTACATGCATGCCAATTCCTCCATACTTAAGAAACTGGATTCTGGTTATCACACTGCATTACGCTTTGTAACAGGTGTTGGTTCACGCACTCACCACTGCATCTTGTATGGATCTTTAAGGCTGGTCTTCTTTATTCCAGAGAAGAAAAATTCATATGTTGCTCATTATTATAAAGGTATTGTGAGGTAAACTACCTACTTATGTCTGCAGCCTTCTATCCCACTATTCCAGCAACTACAGCACCAGTTCCACTAATCTGATTCTCTTACACGTCCCCACAGAGCACACAGAACTTGGTAAAACTGCTTTCTCCTTTTATGCTCCCTGGCATGGAATGAGCTGCAAAACACAATTTCCTTAGAAGCGCTCCCCTCTCTGAACAGCTTTAAAGGTCTTCTACATGCTGCCCTGTAGGAAATGTGTCGCTGTTTTACAAAACTTTAGCCTGTGGCGGACAGTGGTATGGATATTTTTGGTATGGCCTGTGTGCCTCTCTTCTTCTATGTCTTCCTCTGTATAATTTATTTATAATGCATGTGGTTTATGATGATAAATTGTTGGTTTTGTATTTTTATTCTTTGTAATTGTGCTGCCATCTTGACCAGGACTCACTAGAAGAAGAGATCTTGTATCTCAATGGGTCCTTCCTGGCTAAAGGATAAATTAAAAAAAAATAAATAAAAAAAAGGCACTGCTGGTCTTGCTCACTCCATGATCAGCAGAAGAGAATTCTTTTAATAAAACTTGAAGTTGTTGCTCCCTTTCGATTGTCTAAAAAGCATAAAAGCCTGTTATCTGAGTTTGGCATCATCAGCACTTGAGAGTTTTTGATCAACTCAGTCCTAAAAAGTCAGTAATAAAGGGTGAATGTTTTCCTCTGGCTGATTAGTCTCAGAAGTAGACTTAAAACCAAGGGTCATGTTGGAATTATCTACACTCAGTGGACTCTCTTACATCTCTGGTGATAACTGATATCTCCTTCTTACACACAAGCTTTTACTATGTGGTGGGGTTTTAATGGCCAGATAAATATGACCATATGATTCTAGTCATTGATTTGTGCTGTCTTCCAAACAGGCTACTTACTGAAATTACTGTGACAGTTGCTTTTCCTACCTAGAGCTCGGGCTACTGCCAAGAACGGTATCTGGTCAATGACCGTGCTCCGGCGGACTGGGCCGTTGTGACTCAGCCTCGGCCTCTTCCAGACCACCCGGTTCACTCCAGATTTCTTGATCACACTGTTAGCAGATAGAGGAGGATGAATACAGAGAGGCTGCTACTTACATCAAGCAAAGTATCCAAAAACTTAAGAAAGCAAATTTGAGACATTATGGGATATCATAGACATTATTATTGTTATTATTATTATTATTATTATTATTCTGAGGACTGCAGAAATAAGGAGTACACTCAGCCACTGGTTTAGCTCCACCGAGCTAAAACTGAGCCACATCAGGACCACATCATTTTTATTTATTACAGGAAATATATCTGAACTCTTCAGCCTGTCTGTTTGGACGTGCACCAGAGAGAACATGAGTATGTTGGGTTGATGTAAGATGAATTAATGTTGCATCCTCCCTCCCACACATATAGGGATGGTCACATATCTAATGTATACCAAATGTAATGGATGTTAGATTACATTGGATACATTTGGTGTGTATTTGGCTTTGTGTTCATTGCAACTAATCCTCCTAAAATCCGTGGAGTTTTACCCTGTAATGCAAGCATAAATGTTTGTTGTTAAGTCACCCAGAGGCCAATCACTACAACATGTTATCAGTGGACATGCCACAGACAGTATAAAGAACTTTATCCCTTTGAGGCAGATAACATTTTGATCTGCATTTGTGCAACAGATGCTTCTTGGTTACAATCACTTCTTTGTCATAGATAGGGGTGGTGGGTGTGCTGAGTGAGAATGAATAAGATGTCACAATTGAATCAATGAGGGTCCCTGTGGCAGATACTGTATATCGTAACGAGTGTTGACAGGAATCTCCAAATTTCTCCTTATTGGAGAGTTATGTTTGTGTGTTCTTAGTAATGACATGCTGGGCAGGCACGAAAAACACTCTTTTCAAAGCAGCAAATACGCCACATCAGAGAAAATGACTAAAGCAATCCTATAGTTACATGCAGTTCAGAGATACGGAGTCTTATTACTTAGACCTACCTCCCTCCCAAGCCTTCAATACGCTCCCTCTCTCTGGGTAGTTCGGGTTTGTGGTCTTGTGTGACTTCCACAGCTCTGATAAATGGAACTGTCGGGTCATCCTGGACCCCTAGAACCACTGCCGAGTCCCCAACGTGGGCCACATACATGCGGTTTCCTCGAATGACCACTACGCTGGCTGTGGTGCCCGATGTGCTTGGAAGGCCTGTAAGTGTCTTTGGCCATTCAGCTGAGAAGATGCAAGAGAGAAAATGTATATATTTAACAAACCATTTGGTGCTTATAAACTGCTCACTGCATTTTCCCTTGTGTTGGGGTGACAATACAGTGAACTACACATTCAACAGAACAGCAAAATGACAGGTAGAAAGCACAGTTGGAAGCTGAATTGTTCAACCCCTCCTGTGTATTATGAGCACCCTGTTTCAGCTATGACCTGCTGCAAACCTGATGCATATCCAGACACCAGCTTCTGGCAGCGTTCCTGAGGAATCTTAGCCCATTCCTCAGGGACAAAGGCCTCCAGTTCTGGAATATTCCTGCAAAAAACTTCTTCAAAGCCCATCTGAGATTTTCTATTGGAATCAAGTCAGGCGACTGTGTCGGCCACTAGAATGTCTGCTTGGGATCATTGTCCTTTTAGAATGTCCAATGACGGCCAACCTTTGGTACTTTGCTGAAGTATATGAAGGTTGGCACATCATTTTAATAACATCTGATTTACAAATGTGTCTCTTATGGGGGATGATATTCAGGGGGTTGAATAATTTTGAGACTGCAGTAGTCAGTACAAGTAGCATTTTGTTTTGAATGTGCAAAAACTTAAAGTCTGTTGCAGTGAGCTATTAACACTATTCTTGTTTGATTTTGTTATCACAAACGGCTGATAAATAGTCAATTTTGCCAATAAACCTAATATATGATGGGGTTAATAATTTTGCTTCCAACCATACATGCTCCAATAAATGACTTTATTAATCTATTTCTAATCTCCATTAATTTATGATGTACCATATCTGACAACACTGTAACCTGCAGAGCTCTCCTTGTGTCCTATGAGAAAAAAAGAGCCATGAGTAAATCTGTGTGCTTGGTTTCTAATCTACGTGCAGATTAAGAATCTGTTGACACGGATTAGTAAACGGAACGCTCCTTTTAGTGTGGTGTTGTCTTATGTATTAGTCATAATTAGTTATCAGTATCACCATGTTTATATTGTTCAGTAGGTTTCAATAAGCATTGCTTGAAGGAAAAGGCTATAATAAGGAGCAGATATGCAGTCACAATAAAAGGTTACTTTTTACATTGGATATGATCCTCTCTATTACGTTAATACAGGACACACACAAAGAAATGCAATATGCTGTATTACACTGAATCTCCCCTGTCCACTCATCACGGATGTTGATGAAATTTTCAGGAGATGTCAGAAGTGGCCCAAGGAAGAATCGATTAGATTTTGGTGGTGCTACAGATCACCGTCTCGATACAGGAATTTTTTTCTAGGATTGCACTGCCACACGTACACTTTGACTTTGACATGTTAAGTCAGACACTGTACTGTATGTACACAGCAGCTGTAAACAGCTGACATGCCCAGACATATCCAGGTACACACCTGAGCAGACTGGTGTCTGGAATACATAACACACACACCAGTTCTGCACGGTTCAATGACCTTAATGATAGGTATAAACTAAATCATATATTAATAACTACATACACATAATACATACATACTAAGTCTAAGAAAATAGTGACATATTTGCCAATTTAATAACTATGCAGAACGTAACATTCGAGTATAAGGAAGTAAATTAACATTATTAGAGAGAGAGAGAGAGAATGTTTCCCTGAGTTTTGTTCATTAAGGTTCGGCACAAACGCCTCTGCTGGAGCAAAGTGACAACAGACCAAAACAGTGACAAATACCGCGGCTTTTCAGTGGTATCTCGGGATGCCACCTAAAGTCCTGGCCCAAACAGCATTATTTTGTTGCCTAAACCTAATCGAACTGCCACAAAAAATAACAACACCAAAAACACGTAAATTGGTCATTAAGTACGTCTAGAAATAATAAATACATAGTTTAGCAACAAATAAAAACAGATTTTGGAAAATGGGGTTTTCACTATTTATGGTGTGTTAAAGGATGTCTTTGGGGCTTCTTTAGAATGTCTTTTGTTTGTTGAGGTTTTCAAACTCCTCATCGTTCTTCACATACAGCTGAGGCATTTGAGTGGTATCTGGGATGCCATCTGAAGTCCCGGCCCCTCGAGCGGCAGGGGCCAGAAGGTGCCGCGGCATCTCCCCGGCACAAAGTGGATGCCACCGGAAAAGCCGAGACGAGGTGCCGATGCCGCGATTTGCGCTGGCTGTTTCTCCCATTGACAGGTACAAACTTTCAGTGCATTAACAAGAGGCCCCGGACTACATGTTTATCGTGTTCATCCTAAGTAACTCAAAGAGAGGGAGAGGCCGAGATGGGGCAAACAGTCCCTATCGACAGCTGATAACATTAGGCTTACTTTATGTCATAACTGTGTAGGGTGTTGGTAAACTTACGGAGCTTTTTCCACATAGCTTGGTGGCAGGCAACAAATCCTTTACGTATAGCAGAGCAGACCTCCTGGTCACAGTCCGACCAGAAGCCCCGCTGCTTCTTCATGAACTCCCACAAATAGTCTCGTGCAAAAAGCGCAGCCTCGCGACCCCCATGTCCGTCAAACACAGCGAAAAATGCTATAGAACGGCGGGAACGACTCGCGGTGCTCGGCTGAGCTCGATGTGGGTTCTGACCTTCCTGCAACAATGTTTCTACTGATTCGCGTTGATTTTCCGGCCGCGCAGGTTCACATGAGGCATCTGAAACGTTCGGGCACTCCACGGTTTCACCGGTCCGGTCTGGAATCGTGTCCCCCACCACAGAACTGACCGTAGAGTATCCCCCACTGCTATCTTCTGGCTCACCGCACGTCGGCATATCTTCTCCCGGCTCGGGCTCTACTATGACCTCGGTCACATCTTCCATGTATTTCCTGCCTCCTTGGTCGGTAAAAACACTCACTCTCATCAATAATGCGTTTTCCATTTTTCTAGAAATTAGTCGCGCTCCAATTTTTTGTACTATTAACATACAATTTCAGGAGAGTAGAGTTAATAGCAACGTAATGTCTAGCCTTTGTTTATGTTCGAGCGTAATAGGCATGCTCAAACGTATTGACGTCATTCCCTATCTTCTTCTAGCACGTGGACGTAGCAGATCCAATGCAGCTGTTGCCCTCTAGAGGTTGGTAGCCAACTCCAAGCAGGAGACACGACGTGACGCAGAAATGTGGGAGCATCCATCCATCCATGTATTTTACAACCGCTTATTCTTTGCAGGATCGCGGGGAGGTCGGAGCCTATCCCAGCTGGCATTGATGCAGAGGCGGGGTACACAGTGGACAGGGCAACTTGACCATTTGGCATTGAGTATTTTGTATTTTCGTTGTCTTACCTCTGTACTCCAGTAATTTTCATTTGGATGAAACAGTGACTCGAAGAGTAAAGCCTTGAATTTGTGCTAAATGTAACAGTGGTCAAATCCATATGGGGTGAACAATGTAGAAAAGTTTATTTCAGATGCAACATTTGCATTTGGAATCTGTAACCATCTGGTAAGAGGACAAAGAAGTGCCAGTAAAGCAGGCCATGATGAGACCGAATGATCAGAAGACATCAGTTAGCCAAACTAGAGCCAAAGTATTAGATGTCTCACATCATCTGTTTGATAAATTGAAAGAGGGGAGAATCATTACTTTTGCTTTAAGACAAAAACAGTTTCAGTTTTTATCAGACATGATATTTCTCTGATGCAACTGATGTGGATGCAAACTCTCAAAATTAAGTCAAGGGTCAGGACTTAAACTGCACAGTTAGTGTTTTATGTCAAATTCTGATGTGCTGGAGGGCTGAGCCATAACAGATATCTGTCACTCTCACTCCATGAATACTAATATGTTCATTAAATCAGAACAAAATGAGTTTCATAAAGTCTCTTGAGAATGATTCTAAACTTTAAGTCTGCATGTGAAACAAATTATAGGAGATGGAAATATGTAGGATAGCATTGGTTTACATGTAAATACCACCTATACAATAACATTCATTTCAGAACATCAATGAACACATTTTTGAAAAAGATGGTTAGAGATTGTGCAGTGTGTTGTGTTTTAAGATTTTCTGTTTATTTCCTCTTGATCATTTTTTTATGAATTTTTCTCATTTTATTTATTGATAGACCAAATAAGAGAGCAAATACAAACATAAGAAAGTAAATTGACTTTTTATCAGAAGGTCAGCATACATCTGATGTGTATCATCTCATATAATATTATTTGATCTGTGTCATTATTTGTGTATGTAAGTGTAGAGTATTTGGACTTTGACGCATCAGAAAAACCATGTTGGAATATTAACCTTTTTTTTTACACATTAACTCCCATATTTTGGGAAACCAAAGATCTGGACAACAAACATGCATAAATTCATTAAGTCATGCTTAACTACAAACTTGTGTGATTTTTGTCAGCACACCTTTTTCCTCTCTGCTAATGATGCTTTCCATCTCCTTTCTGCCACCTGAGGATGAATAAACCATGGTTTTTGGAGTGTGATTGGTAGACGGGGACCCTACTTCCCATTATTATGTAAAATTAAAAACCTTTCAAATAAACAAGGATTAGAAAATGAACACTGTTACACTGCAAGTGTTGTATAAAGTCTAAACATTAACCTCAGTCTTAACTACAAAATTAGGCCTGTATTGACTTCATACATATACTGCATACATACATGCAGAGACTTCGTACACTTATCGATATATGCACATAACCCTAGTCATTTTTACTAGTTTAGGATGTGTGGTTTTATTTTATTCATGTTTCATTTGTATCGTATATTTTTAAATATATTTTTTATTTTATTTGCAATATCTAAATATTTTTCAGCTCATTGTTCTTTGAAATTATGTGCAATGGTATACAGTGTTCTTAAAACGACGATGATATAATTTATTGCAATAGATTTGTCCATCAAAAGTAGTTATCGTGACAGGCTTTCACAAAATATGACTTCTTTTTGCATCGACTGCACGATGACGTCACTGCGTCAGAAAGCGAATGTTTGCGTCGGGACGGGGGCACGGAACTGCTGTGGGTACGACGAATAATTGGAGATGAAGACGATAATGGAATTGATACAGCTGTTTTAGAATTGTCGCGGTGACTTAGCGGTAATACGACCCGTAGCCTCACTTCAAAGTGTACGTTATATGAGGACTCGCGGAGGAAGTGCATTACTAGCGGTGAGGTAGCGAATGTAGGGAGAAGTGGGGAGGGCTGTTGCTGCTGGGGTTTTTTGGAGAGGGAAAACAATATGGCTGCCGTGGAGCTCGAATGGATCCCAGAAACACTGTACAATACCGCTATCTCTGCTGTGGTGGATAACTACAGTCGGTCAAGACGGGACATACGCTCGCTCCCAGAAAATATACAGTTCGATGTTTATTATAAGGTAAGAGTCACCAGCCTAGAGCCTCTGGTATATCTGGCAGACACTAGACTGTACGAGTTCATGTAATTAGCCGCTAGCTAACATTGCTGCTAATGTTAGCTAAATACAGCTACGTTAATCTAAATGTCAAAGATGAGAAACTGCTCTTTTTGAGGTCGAGCTAACTAAACGACAAGTTGGTCGTATAGTTTGTACACCTGTATACTCGATGTTTGTTGAATAACAAGCCATAAACTGCCTCGACCATCTAGCTAATTATCTGTACATCAGTTTACCTTGTAAATAAATTGTGTAAGTGTTGACGTGTAAGAGCTTTGCTCATGCAAGCAAACACAACACTAAAGTTACGTTTCGCAGCTTTCCAGTATTGATGTAAGGCATGGGGGGAGTTGAGGGAAAGTGAGCGACCGATCCGTTGTTTGAAAGTGTGTTGGACATAGGGTAACGCCTTACTGCTTTCTGAGACCCACCGAGATGTGTCTAACATTTGTGAAATTGCATAATAGATACATCTAGAACACATTGGATTAGGTCTCTTTAAAAAACTACTCTACCTACATTTGTCTGATCTGGACTAGATTATCCCAGAGAAAGCAGAGCCTCTTTATAACATATCCTCAGATTTGTGAAACCTCAATTCATTTGTGAAAATGCAAAAAAAAAACAACAACTAGATTTCACTGTTCTATTTTTCACATCTTAGACCCTATCAGACCAGGTTAACATAGGAAATTATAGACTTCTAACATCTGGACTACATTATCCTAGAGAAGCACCATGGCATCCTTTCAAATTATGCAAAATCTTGAATCGCTCAGTCTTTAAATTGTATGTATGTATTTAAAAATGTACACTCTGATGAACACACACATATAAACAGTGGTTATTGAGTGAATGGGACTTACTATCAGTGGGTAACCTGTGCCATGGAGGATGCACAGAACCGCTTCATTTTGGCAGGGATGGATGATAGGCAGACATGGAGCTCCTGGTCCACAGCCCTCAGTCGTTCCCTGAACTTGTTCTTGATGCAAGTTAGGCTCCAACATGTCAGATCACATAAATATGTTATAGAGAATGGTAGCAGATTTGCAATGCCACTACTTGAAACTATTTGGTACTCCTTCTCCACTGATATCCAAAACCTGTCCAAAGTCATGTCTTGAATTTTTTTTTATATATATATACTGTTTATACAATCTTCCCTGATCTCTGCCAGTTGCTCCTGTGCCAGCATTGACATGTCTTTAGAGCTTTCCAGTTCACATGAAGTCTAAGGGTCATAGACCCAGTCAAACTGCGCAAAAGACTCGGATGAAAAATAATGATTAAAACTCAAACATTTTTCGATGCTGGGAAATAGGGTCAAAATGTGTGCTGCTGTGTGAATGTTCACTGCACAAGGGAAACATATAAAGCCTGTCCAGCCCCACAAAGGAACATAATGCATTGTGTATTAATGAAAGTTGTAGGTACTATTACATAGTCATTTGCTGACTATACAGCAGCTATAAAAAAAGGGAGCCTCTGTGAATGTTTTTCCCTTGATATATCTGTGCTTGGATATTCTTTGGACTAGGGTTGCAGCGGTAACTGGTTTCCTGGTATAACATGGTATAAAATTTGCTGGTTATCATAGCATGAACATTTGCTTATTACCGGTAAAAATAAAAATAAAACGCCATAGAATCTCCGTTACTCATCGACTGTCTGTCAGACAGCACAACGGGGGCCACTGCCACAGATGCAGCAGAGAGAAGTAAGACAGATATCAATGATATCCATCCCCCCAAAAAGAAAGTAAAATCAGTAGCATTGGACTACATTGGATATCTGAAAAACCAACAAGGATTTATCCTTGAGGACAGAATCCCAGTTTGTAAGAAATGTGGGGACAAACTAGTTCATTCATCTTTATGAACACCATCCCTCTGTGCAAAATAAAATGTGTCCCATTAATGACTTTACTGACTGAGAACTGAGATTTATGTACATTACTTCCCTATAAGATTGCATTTTATGGTTCAGGTAAAAAAAAAAAATCCCAGAGTTTACATCTAAATGTCAATCATAAAATGCACAATTCATGATTCATGCCCCACAGCGACATTTGTGTCTGTCTGTTCAACGAGCTGCATCTCAAGTTAAACCCTGCTTTCCAGAGAGTACATCTTTTAAAAGATCCTGAAGGAGGAAAAACGCCTCCTAATTTCAGTATAGAGCTTCTTTTATTTTCAAAAGGGAGACTTAAATCACACTTAGAAAATAGTTTCATGATTCCACTATAATCGATGATGATAATGATTCATCAACTACTACTACTACTACTAATAATAATTCATAATAACAATAGTGAAATACCTTGATACTGTCATACTGTGGTATTTTCTGACATGGTTATCATACTGTGAAAATCTCATACCATTGCAACCCTACTCTGGACATTTGAAGTCAGTTTTCCCACACTCTGTGGTGCAGTCATGAACGCAGCACATAAAAGGCTGATGGTACCCTGAGAAGGGCGGACCTGGAGAACTCAGACTGTTTAAAACACAGTTTGATATTTGTGAAAACTTTGTTCTATTAGTCACAATACAAAAGATGGCAATGTTACTAATTTGTAGTTTTGAAACAACATGACCTTTGCTGAATTAAATTAATTTTAGTCCATGTCTCCATTTTATTTGTACTAGTCATGGTTATCTCTACCATGTCACTTTAAAATTAAAGCAGAAATGTTTATACTAACTTTTTGTAAAACGTCTTCATAGATTGGTTAATTTACTCCTCAGAATCTTTTTTAAAACATTACTGTTATTCTCTTATCATTCCTCAAACTGGCCTCAGTCAGGCTCTACCACTGCATTTGCCAATGTTTTCTTCCTTACTTTTGCTAAAGCTGTACTGTGGCCTGTGTGGATAATTGTCGACACTTGCATGTGAATATCTGAGGCTGCTGAAGATGCATACCAAATGATACTATCACCTCTCACCAATTGATATGTTAACCTGTTTGAGTGTGGCTGCCATTGATTTGTGCTGTGCAGGATACTCCATGTGTGCCAGGCATTGACCAAATCAGTGATCATGCAGTGGAAAAGGTCTATAACGTTTCATGTGACCTTTTAGTATCTGCTCAGCTCACTTGGAACCGCAACAGAGCAGGTACTGAAAAAGTAGTACCAGGTACTTTTCACCTAGTGGAAACACAAAAAAAGGCAAGTTGAGTAGAGACCTGTCGAGCTGGTACTATTCAGTGGAAAAGGGTCTAAAAAGACATTTAATATTTGCGCATTTGACAACTGCAGCACCGACCTCGTACAGCTCATTTCATTAGGAATAAATTTGTACTTTTCTGTCCAGTCATCTTGGAAGACTGAATTTTCACTGTCATCATCTCTTATTGTTTATAATCCCATCTTTCGTGCATGCATTTCGTGCATGCATTTCGTGCATGCATTTCGTTGTATGCCTCTGTGCCATAGCATACGGACATATGTAGCACTCTGTTAGCTGCCTAGCAGCAGTAGGACCCTGGCAGCTCTACTGACCTGGCCTCGTGGTGCCTGTTCAAAATCCCTGTGATGACAAAAATGGGCTATCTATCATTTCCCCCCATTGTGTCAAAAGGCTTTATGGTCCAGATAGAAGTCTCTCTCGATCTGGATTTGGTCTGAGGGCCGCAAATTGGTGACCCCCATAGACCGTGTAGATGGACCATCTCCCAATCCACATCTCCCCAAATCCATTCGCCACAATTCACTGAAATTTCAAACATGCTCTGTTGACACCCTAAACGTGTGTATTTCATAATTGGCTTTTTATATTTGTTTATTTTTTTGTTTACATTTTTTGCCACATTTGTGTCCTTGGACACAAATCTTATCGTTATATATTTTTACAAATTATGAACAAATACAGTAAGAGGTGCTGAAAACAGAGAATCAATTAACATTTTAAGCTTTTCAAGTTTTCCTTAACCTTCTCCTTAACTCCGAGGCCGAAGTTTGACTCAGAAGCAAACTTGAATGACGTGCAAACATTCTAGTTCCAACAGATCTGAACATTTTTGAGCAGTCAGCTGTTAATTTGTCACACACAACAAGCACAAACCAGCAGTATGTCTAAACATTGTCACTTTAAATGCCATACCAGTGGGGATAGAGGCCATTTAAGGCAATGATGATGATCTCCTGAGAAATAAATGAAAATAGAAAGTGTAAAGTCATCACTTGGAGAAGTAATGATGAACTTTCTCATAATCGCATAAGAAGATATTATGAATATCTATATGTCGCTGAAATGATGGGTTTGTGATGTCAGTGTTATCATAAATGACAACAGTAACAAACTTTGTTAAATGCATCATAAACTGTGAAACCTGTGGGTTTCATGCATTTACTCCTGATTTGTAAATGCAGATGTTCGTTTTCACCATTTTGTTGTCTTTTCTGATAGCTGAACCCTACTAACCCAGGAAGAGTAGTTTTTGCCTTGGGCATGCCAATTAACTATATGCAGTGATATTTTTTTTGCAAGACTGGAAAAGCCAGTTTGCGTCAATATGAAGAGCACCCTCAACTTACCCTGATACTCGGCAGATGTTTTTCAGAACAAAATGGAGGCAGGTCCAAATGTGCTGGTAGGTAGAGTAAGCTGCCTTCACTAAGACCTCTGTTAAAGAGGAAACATGTATAACCATGCTGAACATGTTTTTAACAAGTGCTGCACAAAATATACAAACAAAAATATCGTTTCAGCATTAACATGGCAATGTGTACATGCACCATAGTCACATCACAGGATGTGACATCTAGTCAGACGAATGAACTCAAATACTTCATGCTACATCTTTTTTGATTGCCTCAAAAGAAAAACTCCCATTGTTCTCATTTTTGATAATAACAAGAGAAGTCTGACTTGATGGAACATCATTTTCTCTGATCTAAGTGTTCTTGGATACAGAAGTTATTTCTAGTGAGGGACATTCAGGCTCTGCATGCAACAAGTGTGTCTCAGAGCCACCAGTGTTGTTTGGTCAGAGTGATTTCGGGGCCTTCCCAAAATATTTCATTCCAACCCACAAAAACCAACTCCATGGTGGGACTAAAGAAAAAGTTAGGATCACCAAATTGAATAGGTTTCGACACTTCTGTACAAAGTATCAGGTCCAGCCATCCAGCAGTTTTTGAGATATTTGATAATGGACTGAAGTGGAGGACCCATCGACATCGACATTCATGGAGCCAGGGTAATAACATCCCTTCCCTTTCACTCAAAACCATGTCATGTACTTTCCACACAGGTGGAATATTTTTATTCAGTAGGACGAATGTTATTCTACAGCCTGATATAACGGTCATATTTTTAGCACAGTGGAAGGAATACAGAGAATAATTCAGATTTTTCGCCCCTGAGAGGCGAATATTCCGAAGTAAACAATGGGCTATTTTCAAATTCGCTGACGTCACTCTTGACAAGGGCTTTCCCAGGTTTCTACATTCTACTTACTGGTGAAGCGGGCAATGCGAGTTGAATATGCCGTTATGTTTGCGTTATCAACTCATAGAAACACTCAGTCATACTTACTGGTTGTAGGCTATCTTCCTTCATTATATTTGCGGTAGAGCTTGTACTTCTGCACACGCACATAAGCGACGGGAACCTGCTGGGAAATGACGGTCAGGTCGGGGAATCCAAACAAATCTCACAGAATTCCCTTTCATTAGGCATGTTTTCGTTTTGAATTATGCATTGAAACTTGACCAAATAATGAAATGATATTTATTAACTGATGTGCTGCATTTTGGGTGGAATGCATTTTGTACGCCCATGCTGTTAGATGAGTGGGAGTATAACTTTAACTGCTTAGCTGTTTTCTGTTCTTTATTTCTTTTCATTTGTCGGAGAGAATGATGGCATCATTGATCTATATACTAGTGGACAAGCTCCACTGCCCTTTTAAGGTTGTATTGCTCCTGTTGGTAGTATGTCATTCGGTATCCTGTTTGTTTCAATTGCTTCAATAGGCTACACCATTAAGAGCAAGCCTCCTCCACATGTGACTCACGTTGTGTTGTGCATGTGGAATTGCTGGTGAAAAAAAATCAAAAAGCAAGTTCTTTTTTTGGGAGGGAGGGGTGGGGGACTTTATAAACCATCCTGCTGACAAAGAAAATCAATGGAGTTGACACAGGGAGAGAGAAACAGAAAGAGGTGGGCTGGAGCAAGCCGGTTTTTGTGCACTCAGAACCCAGAGGTGTTGGTGTGTTAATGGAAAGTTAAGAGAAGTTTAGGGGAAAGCAAGGTGAGCAGTTAAAAGTAGTTGGTGAGGAAACACTAAAATAAGGTGGTTTAAATGCTGCAATACGAAATAACCTGCTAGAAATAGGCAATTAATGTATTTCAAATATCTTCAAGAGACAATACGACCACCCTCCCCACTTCCCCATCCCTGCTACAGTTACACTGTCAATATGTGAGAAGCACTGATGTACTATACAAAACAATTATCTAGTTATCCTCAAGCCTCTTCAAAAATATGCTGTCTAACAGTGATGCTGGAACGTGATTTAGTCTGCCACTTGGACCAGAGGAAGCGATTTCTCAAATAATTGTAGTGGAAGAGACACAGCTGAGTCTGGCATTGTCCCCCATAGACCCCCACCATCGAGAGCCACTGAATATAACAACTTCCAGCTCAGTGCATTTTGATGACAGGCTAGACATCAGCAAACTGCTTTTGTTTCAACTGCTGTACAGCAGATGGCATTTTTAAAGTGTCTTTGAGCAAACACATAATTGAAACAAGAAATGCCACCATTGTAGTCACAGATTGGACATTGTGTACCTTCTGCTGAGTTATTATGTCTCCTTTTGCACGTTATTGACTTAGATCAGTAATTGGCTTCAGGCTCCACATTGTGCTCTAATGGATGGGTTGACATCTGTATTATTATCACTGATTCTTTGTGGTCAAGTTATCCCTCCTGTGTGTGTCTCAGCTTTACCAGCAGGGCCGGCTCTGCCAGCTGGGAGGAGAGTTCTGTGAGCTGGAGGTGTTTGCTAAAGTGCTGCGGGCTTCAGACAAAAGGTAAGAACACAATGGTACAAAACCTTACCTGAAACCTCACACCATTCACACTGAGCCACCAGGTGACTTACAGAATGCTGCTACAGACTGTGGGCTCATGTCAGTGCATCCAATACTGTTGGTAATCGATGTATCTAATGAATCACTTTTTATAATATTATAATGATGGAAGTATTGTCGATTCAATAACCAGACAATTAATCGATCAGTAGATCAGCAGGAAATTGATTCCATAATCAAATATTCACTTCAGCACTGAAGGGAAAAGGAAAAATGACAATAAGCATTGGTCACATCCCGAGTATCTTCATGACAGTGTTTGGCAGAACAGATTGATAGACATTCAAATGATTGATTAGGACTGGACCCGTGGCCATGTTCGTCCTGTGCTCAGTCTGGTCCAGTGGATCGCTCTATTCTGAATGAGGTGTTTTTCTGTAATCCACAAACGGCTCCTCTGCTGTTACTGACGTGTTTGGTTTACTTTCTATTCCTTCTCCTTAACCCTTTTAAGTTCTGCCACCACTTGAACCTCACTTTGCTTTAGCTGAAATAAAGTTCAAAATCAAGAGTAGGAAAAGAGTTTGTGACAGAAGACACATGCAGCCCTGGTCTTAAAGAGTTGGTTAGAAGTTAAATCCCTGTCCACTATGAAGTGCGCTTAGGTTAGGGTGCATTAAGGATGTTCTTTCTTGAATGTTATGTGTGTTGTTCTTTTCAGCCTGCATTGACTGCTTGATTATAATACAATAGGTGTAATTCGTCAGCATTGTCATTTACTGATTAACCAGATGATTGTGATATCTGTACCACTGATGTCTAGTAAAGGCTTAAAGGCAACAAACAATACATGAATGAATATCTAATCGTTAGTGTGCCTTCTACTGACATTCAATTCCTTTATCTTTCCCTCCACAGACACCTCTTGCATCACTGCTTTCAGGCCCTAATGGACCATGGTGTGAAAGTAGCCTCAGTGTTGGCAAACTCTTTCAGCCGCCGCTGCTCCTATATTGCAGAGTCTGACGCCCACGTCAAAGAGAAGGCCATCCAGTTTGGCTTTGTGCTGGGTAAATGTTGGTGTAGGGGACAGAAGGTTTCACATAAACACTGTGAGCTAACAGGATCAACCAGGGAAACAGTGGGTGATGTTATCATATCATAATGTTATCATAGCCTGAGCTGATAGGACCAAGACGAGGTCCACACCTGGCTGGACTGGCAAGTCAGTGTGCCGTCCACGCGTTGTTTAAACCTTAATGTTCAATCCTGTGTCCCCAGGGTGAGGGTACTTACACCAAAAGTGACATCCTCACACATCTGTGGGGAGAGAGACTCAAAATGTGCATTACATCATCACAAATGAAAATAAGATTAGAGTAAAAGATTACTCACAAATGTGTTTTCTAATTCCCACACAAATACCAAGCAATTTGAACATGTGTGAAATGCTGTAGAAATGCACACATCACAACCACACAGAGTTTTTCATATCTGACCAGTTTCACTTTGTAAAGCTCCCTGCGTACAAATGTCTACAAATATTAATGACATTTTGTATTGACAGATTAAATGTTTGTGCACAAACATATCAGGTTATGTTTGCGTGTGAAGTGTTGACTCTTTTTACTCTCCATCTCTACACAGATCAATAAATGTACCAACAGTAGGTCTTAAATTCATTTATAATGGTCGTTAAAAGACTTAAATTAACTTGTGAAAACCTGCGCAAACCCCTGCATGAAGCAACAGAAGAACACATTAAAATTTGACTTGGTTCTACATAAAGGGGCAGATCCAGTAATGTTTTCCACGTTCTTTAACATTGCGATGGGGTTTATTTCACCATTTTCATTGAATTCACATAAACTACTTGACGGAGTACCATAAAACAGGGTGGAATGATGGAACATGTACCAAGAAACAATCCAATTTTAAAGTGGATTTTGGTAAGGGGAATAACTTTTCTCTCTTTTCCTGTAACATTTTGAGATAAGGCTTTTTTCCAGCAATTTTACCAATGACACATAAACTACCTGACAGATTTTCATTAAAATTGTGAAGTTATCTTAATAATTGGAAGTTGGATTGGAGTTTAATTCAAATGGAATGGACTGTAGAGTCTTGGCAGAGGTATATGCTCTACTGACCATTCTTCTAGTTACATTTATAGGTTATTCTAATGTGTATGTAGTTGGTAAACAACAGTAATGTGATTTGATTTGTAAATTTCCCAATGTGGGACTAATAAAGGGATATCTTATCTTATCTTATCTTGATCCTTTGATTTTAGGTGGCTTCTTGTCTGATGCGGGCTGGTATGGGGATGCTGAGAAGGTGTTTCTGTCGTGCCTGCAGCTCTGCACGCTACACAGTGAGGTCCTCCATTGCTTTCGGGCGGTGGAATGCTGCGTCAGGTCAGTATCAAAACCGGTGGGCACTGAGTATATACCTTCATTAACTAGGAATTCTGTTCACAGCCCCTTTGTGTACAATTTGCAATTTAGTTTACTTTCCTAATCTTTGTTTAGTTTGAATGAAAACAAAGCAGGAATTTTAAAAAGCATTTCTGGCCTGTTTGCCACGCTCAACAAGTGTAACTGCAGTTTTACACTGTGCCCCAAAGGGTGCATCTTTAGTTTTCATTGCTCTTAATGTAAATATGACAGTGTACTGTATTGTGATGATCATAGTGAAAGATCCCCTCCACACGTTTCAAGCCATACTGTACATTAAAATTCAGTGTGTCTGACATGGTTTTTCCAGGAAAAAAGTTTAATTACCTCATTAAAAACAATCATAACCTAGTTAAATTCCAGAACATATGAATATGCAAATATTTTCATACGTCACAAGTTTAATCGCTGGACACAAGATGTCTCGTACTTTACTGTAAAGTCCAGTCTCGGTGTATGCATTAGAGGCTTCAAGTTTCCACTACTTGTGTATTGGAATTGGCTATTTGTGATGTCACAAATCATGCTCATAGGCCCACCTCTTGAAAAGTGTGCAGAGGAAATTAACACTTTTAGCAGTGAATGTGAAAAGAGCTTTCTAGTGTGGGACTCCATATATCATTCTCCTTAGTGAAGCTCAAACATTCAACTGTAGGAAGGAGGGGAAGAACATGTTTGACTGGAGCAGGACTTGAATTCAGAAGAAATAAGAGAGGAGACACTTTTGTTCCAGATTTATCCAGTAGATAAATTGGACGTTTTACCCTCTTGTCTCCACAGGCTGCTTCATGTACGTAATGGCAACTGTAAATACCACCTGGGGGAGGAGACCTTCAAGCTCGCTCAGTCGTACATGGACAGACTAGCCAAACATGGCCACCAAGCCAACAAGGCGGCGCTGTATGGCGAGCTTTGTGCCTTGCTATTCGCCAAAAGCCACTATGATGAGGTATGTATGTCTGACCACCTGTAACCAATCCTATTTTATCTTTATAAACCGTCAATAACCTGCTGAAATAAAAACCTGACTGACACGTATTAAGTTTGGAACCCATATCATTTTCCTGTACTTTCTAGGCATACAGGTGGTGTATAGAGGCTATGAAGGAAATTACTCCAGGACTGCCTGTCAAAGTAGTGGTTGATGTTCTCCGGCAAGCCTCCAAGGTTATCTATGTTTGTTCATATCAAAGATTTGACTGAATTAATACCAGATGTTGTTGACACAAAACAAGATGTTGTACACTTACCTGTAGAATGTATCTACAGGTAAGTGAATCCCTTGAGCAGACATGGCTGTATGTAGTTTGACTTGTCTTTCTGCTGCAGGCCTGCGTGGTGAAGAGAGAGTTCAGAAAAGCAGAGCAGCTGATTAAACATGCCGTGTTTCTAGCAAGGTAACCTGCTGTGTCTTATGAAGGCTCAACATTATTTTGTATTCCTTTTGTTATCATGAATTCTCATTCGATGTTTTGTGTCTTACAGAGAACATTTTGGACACAAGCATCCCAAGTACTCAGACACACTGCTAGATTATGGATTTTACTTATTAAATGTAGACAACATATGCCAGTCAGTTGCTATTTACCAGGTAAGCAGAGTGATTGACAACAGAAGTGTGTACATGTCTATGTTGTCATTAGAAATCTTTTCTTTGTGTTTCCAGACAGCATTGGACATCCGACAGTCTGTGTTCGGGGGCAAGAATATCCACGTTGCCACAGCCCATGAAGACCTGGCCTACTCCTCGTATGTGCACCAGTACAGTTCTGGAAAATTTGACAACGCTCTGTGAGTACAATGCAACTTACAAACACATTATTCCTAGAAGAGACAGCTAGCTACGTTACTCATGACTTCAATTTTAGATGAAGCACAAGACCGTGACTCATACTGTGATGTTCTCTTACTCACTGTACTCATATTATATACTATACATATATACTCATATTTATGATATGTGGCTACATGTTTAGGATGTGTGAAAACCATTCATCATTTTAGACACCATAATAGATGCTGGAGATAGAATAAGGACCTGAGTATGTTTTTTTTGTTTTTTTTGTATTTTTCACTGATCCATTGACAGTGTGTCCTGTATACAAAGGACCTGATTCAAATAAGGGCAATGCACTGATCTCTCTAAGGCCCATTTATGCTCAGCGTTAAAGACAGATATGTCGTTTCAGTTTGTACACATTAGTGCACGTTTTCTGAGAGCTTACACATACTGACAAAATTGAACAATTCCACCAGATGGTTGGGGCCAGTGTAGCTACAATTCAAGCAAGGCATGACAAATGTGGACAGAAACAATGAAGAAGAAGAAAGTGAAGTGAAACGTCACAGGCCACCGCCGAGTATTATCACAACCTCCTACTACCTAGGGTTGGGCATCGTCTGGATTTACGGGTGCCTTACGGTTCTGGTTCTAGACGGTTCACGATTCCAGTTCTTCTTCACAGAAAATGTGAAAAAAATGTATTTAAATAAAACCAGACAAGCCATTCTGTATAAAGAATGTATTATTTATTCTAAGTGCTTTTCTATGAATGTTCTAGGTTTATAACAAATAAATAATTATTGCGTTAATGGAGTTCATGATTTCATGTAATAAATAAATAAGTTGATGCAATGTTGAAATTTAAAATCTGAATTGATGTACAGTAATTCATTTGTTCAGGTTAAAATGCAATAAGGAACAAATGTATCTCCCTGGTAAAGGGGGCACCTTAGTGGACGGACACTATTGTGTCTCTTTTATAAAGCTCTGCTATTAGATATTCAAGTTATAAATGTCAACCTCTGAAGCAGACAAAGGAAGAAACAAAGAAAACTTTCTATGGACTTTTGGACCTCTTTTCATGACAAGCAGACAACGAGGTAATTCACCTCTAGGATGCCTTTTGTTCTATGTTAGCGCTATGTGCTGTTTTCTATTCCTATTTGTTTTCATCTCAAGTATTGATTTACATGCACTGTGTTTGTTCACAAATACAGTTCTCATTCTGTGGTGTGGATGCAGACAAGATGAGCCGGTTCAAACAGTAAACACCTGTTGTGTCTGTGTTGTTGTGAGGAGAGATACACTGACTCATTCATATATTTGTGTCTTGATGTTTCGCTGTTGAGAATAAGACAAACGTTATTTAGTTTTCACTTAACCGACTGTGACAAGGTGCTGCAGGCTGTTGGCTCAGGGTGACTGAGGTAGAGGCTGAGGCAGGTGAGGGAGACCTCAGGGTGACCGAGGTAGAGGCTGAGGCAGGTGAGGGAGACCTCAGGGTGACCGAGGTAGAGGCTGAGGCAGGTGAGGGAGACCTCAGGGTGACCGAGGTAGAGGCTGAGGCAGGTGAGGGAGACCCCGGCGCAGCACGTCACCATGTAGGCAAAGGTGTTAAGTCATGGTAGCTGTGCATCCTTGCACGAAATAAGTTTGGCACAGGTGTTGCACTGTGCTGACTCAGCATTATTCAGGGCAAAATAAAGCCACGCTGTTATGACACTGTTTGCTGTGGTCCATGACGGAGCCCAGCTCAAAGTACACATCCAACCTGTGAGGTGGAAACTACCAACACTGCATGTCACCAGCACGGACACTTAACGTTGGCTTGAGTGAGATGTATTTAGGAACCGATGAGCAGAACCGAAACAAAGATCTCTTAACGATTTCAATTGAATTGGAGCTTTAGAACTGGGTCCAACTTTGAACTGGTTCTCGATGCCCTACTCTGCTCCTACTGTCGCCATATTTCTTGTCAAAACTTTTGACTCTTCATTGACGTCTTGTGTCTCTATCGATGCCAACATAAAAGACACATGGAAGTTTGTGGGCATTGACGGATACACCGTTTGAAACGGACTAAGCTATTTTCATAAATGAGCCTTAACCTGGATCCTGACCCCGTAACAACTGTCCTCAATGGAAACCCTTTCTTTTTATTGTTTTCACTCGTGTTAATTTGGTCAGTTATTTTTATGCCCCCTGCCAAAGTGAACATGTATGGTTACCTTTGTCCATCCACACGTCTGTACATTACTGAGAATAGTCTTTACACATCTCACAAACTGCTGGTCAGAATTTAATACAATTTCCCACAGTTTTTGTAGGCGATCTAAAGGTGTGCATCTCTTAATTGGTTCCTTCTCTTTGCTTATTTTTACATTTGTAAGCATAATTGAGTGTAGGTAATTTTCAAGTCAGTTTACTCATAATCAGGTTTTTTTTCCAGTAGTGGGGACATCTGTACCTTTGGACACAAATTTAGTCTTAGTTTGTTTGGATCAGCTGGGTTGTGTGACATGTTTGGGTCAGCTGCTGTGTTTGTCCCTCAGATTCCATGCAGAACGTGCCATAGATATCATAACCCACATTCTGCCTGAGGATCATCTGCTCCTGGCCTCCTCCAAGAGAGTCAAAGGTAAGTGAGATTCTTGAAGACGCTGAGCTCAAAAGGCTGCTCAGATACTAACATTACAAATAAACTGCTGAAAAAAATGAAGGGAACACTCAAATCACACATCAGATCTTAATGAACAAATTATTCAAGTTGAAAATCTTTACTGATGTATTTTGTATAAATTGTTGAGAACAAAATGATGTAACAACAATCAATGGAAACCAAAATCATCAACCATTGAGGGCTGGATTCAAAATCACACCAAAAATCTAAAATTGAATCACAGGCTGATCCAATTTGTGTGAATTTCATAACAGCAACTCATAATGTGACTCAGTAGTGTTAATGGCCCCCTGTGTGTCTGTATTCACTCCCAACAACGTCTGGGCATGTTCCTGATGAGTCAGCGGATGGTGTTCTTGGGATCTCCTCCCAGACCTGCGGCATCTGATGCACTGATACATAACGTCCCATAGGTGATCAATTGGATTTAGGTCAGGGGAACGTGAGGACCGGTCAATGGCATCAATGTCTTCATCATCCAGGAACTGCCTACACACTCTGGTCACATGAGGCTGGGCATTGTCCTGCACCAGGAGAAACCCGGGGCCCACTGCACCAGGAGAAACCCGGGGCCCACTGCACCAGGAGGAACCCAGGGCCCACTGCACCAGCAGGAACTCCAGACTCTTTCACGCCTGTCACATGTGCTCAGTGTGAACCTGATCTCATCTGTGAGGAGAACGGGGCACCAATAGTGGACCTGCCAATTCTGGTGTTCTCTGGTGAATGGAGCTGCACGGTGCTGGGCTGTGAGGACAAGTCCCACCAGAGGACATCAGGCCCTCATGCCACCCACATGGAGTCTGTTTCTGATAGTTTGGTCAGAAACATACACACCAGTATCCTGCTGGAGGTCATTTTGTGGGGCTCTGGCTGTGCTCCTCCTGTTCCTCCTCACACAAAGGAGCAGATACCGGTCCTGCTGCTGGTTTGATGCCCTTCTCCTTCTTGTCCAGCTCTCCTTGTGTAACAGCTGGTCTCCTGGTATCTCCTCCATGCTGTTGAGACTGTGCTGGGAGACACAGCAAACCTTCTTGTGACCACATGTATGGATGTGTCATCTGGACGACCTGTGCAACCTGATTGGGCTGCAGGTACCGCCTCATGCTACCAGTAGTGACAAGAACACTAGTAAAACACCAAACTACAGAAGAATCAGTCAGGAAGGATGAGGAGAGAACAACTGTCTGTGGACACCACATATAAAACATTCACTTTTTGGGGTTGTGTTGTTTTTGCCTCTTCATTACACCTGTTGTCACTTTCATTTGCACCAAAGCAGGTGAAACTGATTCACAATCACTTTGCTTCCTAAATCCACAGATTGATATCCCTGAAGTTTAACTGACTTGGTGTTAAACTGTGATGATGAAGTGTTCCCTTCATTTTTTTGAGCAGCAACATTTTTTTATGTTTGCAGTGACTTTTCTTGTACCAGCACTGTGTGCAGGTTGTTAATGAAAAGAGAAAAAAAATGGGAGCCTATTCTGTGTGCCTGATATTAAATGTTGTGATTTTATAGTAGTGTGATATCTAAGTTTAAAATTACGGTATCATGACAACTTCTTTCTTCATAGCTGTGGTTTCTTTACAATTTCAAGTCGTGAGCTGTTATTTATTGAAGGTCGTGTTTAGAAGATGCATAGTCAGCAATAAATAATCTCAGAGTCACCCTTTGAATATGTTTCATTGCTGACTATGCATGCAGTCCTCAACTGAAACAATTTTTTATTTCATATTACTGATCAATGGCTTTCTGTGTATATTGATTCCAGTACCTGTAGTTTGAGTTTCAGGCCATACTAATACTGATCTGATAACCGATTATTATTTTACATTTATTTGACACTGCTGTATACTACTAACCCTGTATGGATGGATATGATTGTCATGATTTATTGTGTGGCCTGGCTCAGGATTGACCCATTGCACAACATAAACAAATTTGTACAGAGAGTGAATGAAAGTTAACTTTTTAATCGATTAGTAATCGAGTAATGTAAATGTAATGTAAAGTAAAGTAATTTAATCGAAAAATTAAACAGTGCTGTGGTTAAATCCTGTGCAGCAGCCTAATATGTGCTTCATCATCTGCTCAGCTCTGATTTTAGAGGAAATCGCCATAGACTGCCACAATAAGGAGACAGAAGAGCGCCTCCTGCAGGAGGCTCACGACCTCCACCTCTCCTCACTGCAGCTGGCCAAGAAGGCCTTCGGAGAGTTCAACGTACAGACAGCCAAACACTATGGCAACCTAGGACGACTCTACCAGTCGATGAGGAAGTTCAAGGTGGGTGGATCTGTCTGTCCCTGCCTGTCTGTCTGTGTGCATGTGAAGTGAAGATATCAGATGGTTTAGGGTCGTTGCACTACGTGGTACCGCCTCAACTCGCCTCGCCTTTATCACTTTTCCATTAGCTAAAAGTACTCGGTACCTACTTTTTTGGTATCATCTCTGTCGAGGTTCCAAAAAGCCAAGCTGGTATTAAAAGGTGGAGTAAAAGCACTGCAGACCACTGATTGGTCTTACAGAATCGTCACTGCATCACCAATGTATGGCACGCATGGAATATCCTGCACAGCACAAACCTATGCCTGACAATTTTAAACTGCTTAATTCAGTAGACACAATTACGGAAAGTGGTAACCTGAAAAATCACACTGCAAAAAATCGGCCACATACTGAGAATCAAGACCACCATACTGTCAATATCCTGTGTGTGTGTGTGTGTGTGTGTGTGTGTGTGTGTGTGTGTGTGTGTGTGTGTGTGTGTGTGTGTGTGTGTGTGTGTGTGTGTGTGTGTGTGTGTGTGTGTGGTGTGTCTGTGTGGTGTGTGTGTGTGTGGTGTGTGTGTCTGTGTGTGTGTCTGTGTGTGTGTGTGGTGTGTGTCTGTGTGTGTGTGTGTGTCTGTGTGGTGTCTGTGTCTGTGTGTGTGTGTGTGTCTGTGTGTGTCTGTGTGGTGTCTGTGTCTGTGTGTGTCTGTGTGTGTGTGTGTCTGTGTGTGTGTGTGTGTGTGTGTGTCTGTGTCTGTGTCTGTGTGGTGTGTGTCTGTGTGTGTGTGAGTGTGTGTGTGTGTGTGTCTGTGTCTGTGTGGCGTGTGTCTGTGTGTGTGTGTTGCTGTGACGACCAGTTACACAGAGGCTGTACTATACCTGATACCAGAGCTGAATGGAGTCAAGCTGGTACCACATAGTGGAAAGATGGCTTTAGTGGTCATCCTGACCAATTCTCTCGTGACTTCAGTCATATTCTGACTAGAATGATGACGTTTTCATTAAAAGTGTAAGTGTGTCATTTAACTACAGTATATGTGGATAGACCATGTTTGTGTTGACATCACAGTGTAATCTCAGTTTTGTTCATGAGGTGGTTAAAATAGAGTCCAGTGCTGGAAACACTGGGGATGCAGTGTTTCAGCTGATCAGGTGAGGTCCTGCTCTCCTGGCTGCAGATGTTAATGGATGGAAAAAATATGGCATCCTCCTGATTTATATCGCTCCAAAAAGTGTTTTAGTTTGGGGAGGGGTCTGATCTCTGTCACATTCAGACAGAGCCACACTTAATCTCATGTTTGAAATTAAACTGTTTTTGGTTGATGTAGCTTTAGGTGTTGCTGTTTAACTGTTTCAGTAAAGTGATCTTTTCTACTGTGAGCCTTACTGCTCTGTTCGGCTTTGGTGAATTTCAGCCTTATTTGTCCCACTGTAGTTAGCAGGCCTGGATAAAATACCTTACTATTATACTCCCAGACTGGATTTTGGTCCTTCTTTAAAGCTAGAGATTGCTCAAGATGTGTTGATTCTTTATTGAAACAAGAATTGGAAATATTGTTTTTTTGCAATAACATGAACAAATAAGAATGAAGTACACAAGTCCTGAGTATGTACACATTACTAATTCTGTGAGATGAAATGGTTGAAGACTGTGAGACAGTCTCTGTAATCCTTTGCTGATTTTGTCCTGTAACAGTCATTTTGTGAAATGAGTCCAGGCAGCATCTGATGTCTCATTTAAGGAGAGACTAAGGTGGCATTATTTTCAATCGGACCTCCAGAGAGAGAAACATATTGTCTCAACATCATTATAACCAGGTTTCCCAGATTCTCTGAAAAGCATAACCTACGTTGACCCAACCCATAACCGTTTGTCAGGAGACAAAACAAAAGGATGGACTAAAGCAGAACAGGGTGTGTCTGTGGAGAGGAACCGGTAGAGTGAATGACTGTAACTGTGGCTTAAGTAAGGACAGGACAGTAGGCCCAGCACTGAGTTACTGCAAGGCAGAGACACAGGTCCAAGCTCCCAGATGACAGCACAGAGGTGATCACTAAACAACAGGCGTTTCAGATCCTGAGGAAATAAACCTTCAATGGCCTTGATGTAAGCTGGCAACGTCACTTCTGCACAACATACAAGACATTTATCTATGTTCTGCTGTTTACAGGGATTTCACACAAGTTTTAAAAATAGAAGTTGGTGTTGCTGCATTGGTTCATGTGTTCAACAAAATCACTTAATACCTATCATCTGGACAAAAGGCAGCACAGTTTAGGCCAGTCCACAAACGTGCATCATTCAAAGAGCGTCTGGAGTACCTACTCTGAAGAAGAGGTTGAAAGCATTCCTCAAAACTGACTTCCTGTCGTCATACGGATACAATATTCTTAGAACTACTGTAAGTTCATAGAACTTTGACTGTAACTGTGCCAAATATAATGAAAGCCTTAAAAAGAAAAGTCAAAATATTTTCTTTTTCTGCAGTGTGTTTGTGCTTTGGCCTTCATGTGTGATCCACATGTCTGTGTTTGTGTGTCCTTGTATCCAGGAGGCAGAGGAGATGCACATTAAAGCCATCCAGATCAAGGAGCAGCTCCTGGGCCACGAGGACTACGAGGTGGCCCTGTCTGTGGGTCATCTGGCTTCCCTCTACAACTACGACATGAACCAGTATGAAGACGCAGAGAGGCTCTACCTGCGCTCCATAGCTATCGGTCAGACCCAGGGGAGGGATCCATGTCACTTTTTATCTTTGCTGGTTGTTACTTATTACTTTACTCCCTTTGTTGTAAATGTGCGTTAGACATAAGTTACCATGGTGATTTACAATCTGGGCTCACCCTCAGAGAGAGGGTGAGGAGCTCAGTCATTCCTCCACATTGAGAGGAGTCAGCTGAGGTGGTTCGGGCTTTTAGTTAGGAAGCCTCCCGGACGTCTCCCTGGGGAGGTATTCTGGGCATGTCCCACTGGGAGGAGACCCCAGGGTAGACCCAGGACACGCTGGAGGGATTATATCTCTCAGCTGGCTTGGGAACGCCTTGGTGTACCCTCAGACGAGCGGGAGGATGTGGCCGGGGGGGAGGGAGGTTTGGGCTTCTCTGCTGACACTGCTGCCCCCCCGACCCGGATAAGTGGACGAAAATGGATGGGTGGTGATTTACCCAGGTTAAAAGTAATACAAGCCCCTTGGCCAGGCCAGAGGTCAGTCCTGTTAGTCTGGATAGAAAAAAATAGTTGTTCATCTCCCACAAGTTTTTAATAACCCCTGGATGTGGCACACAGAATGGGACAGGGTCAGATATTGGTGAGGGCTGCACATCGATTTTGGGGGGTATGGATGTCTTAATGAGACAAACGGCACCATCGTCTGCTTGAGGTCTGCAAGGAGTACAAATATATATCTGCACTCAACTAAATATAATAGAAATTTATTTTTTAAATAACTCTTCTAATTAAATGAATATTTTAAACATACTATTTATACCATATTTATGCAGTGTGGTTCTAAGCACGTACTGTCTACATGATGAAGACGTACAGATATACTGTTTGACCCAGAGTCACATGCACATTGTATTTCTTTTGTTTCCATGGTTACAAATTGGACTTTGGCTCATTCTATCAGTGGGACTCCGACTCTGACTCTCACATGAGGGGCCTTTTGGTATTTTTGGAATTTTAAACATTTTATTTATTTATTCTGAAAATTGAACTTTTTCCTTAAAATAAGCAATTAACAAAAATTGCATTTAGCAGGGATAACTTAAATAACATCTTTCTAACTGTATTTACTCTATGAAATGCACCAGTGGTGGATCCTCAGTATTTCATGCTTGTTTTATTTTTGGTGGTTTTGAAGAAGAGCTATGTTTTTTGGTGACTGAAGGGTGGTCATTCTGTCAGGATCATATCTCACACACTATAAATATACCATCTGTAAATACACCACTTCACTATAATATAAGACAAAGGAGAGGTTGGAACAATGACATGCTCAGCATTTTGTTAGAGCCCGACAGACAGGAGTAAATAAAATCTGATATCCACATATCGGCCAATGAACATACACACATCAGTGTCTCCCCTAGAACTTTTTCCAGCAGCGGTGCTGTTGTGTTGTTGTGTCTATGAGGATGTGATGTCGGCCCGTATTCATAGCTTCAAATTTAATGACCTTAGAATCATTATAGGATTATATAGAAAATTACTTTTCATTTACTGAAAATTAAAGGTCTGCTCAAACAAGGAATCGATTGTCAAAATAGTTGGCAGTTCATTTTCAGCTGATTGATTGATTCACAGCTGTGGAATAATCACAAACCTGGTGTGTGACGTGTCTTGTGTTTTCACAGGTAAGAAGCTGTTTGGAGAGGGATACAGCGGACTGGAGTACGACTACCGAGGCCTGATCAAACTCTACAACTCAGTGGGAAACTACGAGAAGGTGTTTGAATACCACAACGTACTGTCCAACTGGAACCGGCTGAGGGACCGGCAGTTTGCTGTGGCAGACGCCCTGGAGGACGTCAACACTACGCCCCAGCAGACCCAGGAGGTGGTACAAGCTTTCCTATTGGCTCAGAGCCTGGGCCCCACCCGTCCATGTCTTGGCTGATTTTATGTGGGGAAGCGAGAAAACAAAGACACATGAGCTTCAGCCTGGTCAGGACACATAGTAAGCCCAAATGTGACACTTCAGTTGCACACTATGCATTTGTACAACTATGGTGTTAAATTATTCTCAAACCCATGCCCTTAAAGACCAACTGCTTTCACATGATTCATGTGTGCAGAACAGTAACCGCGAGCTGAAAACCAAGCAAGCAGTTCAGCCCCTCTGCTGTGTGAGATCACTCCACTGTAACCTGCTACAGATCCTCTCTTTTCAAACCTCAACATTCCTTCAGCGTATTCTCTTCTGCAGCACTCAGCATCTTTTATTTAACATGTTTAACTACATGTCTGTCCATCCATCATTTAGCAAGCAACCAATGTGTTGTAGTTAAAACCAAAGCTGCATCCTTTCCTTCATACTTACTTTGATGATGCATTCACTGACACCAGTTGCTCCAGCCTCTGTAAGACACTACACTGTACGTGTTAGACTTGACTGACTAGTGTTAGTCCCTGGTCACACAGAGGCTCATGTCTACAGACGCAGGTGCTTCAAAACATGTGGAAAAGCATGACATCAGCAACAGTGTGATGCACGTTCGGAGTGTGGCTGTGGGCACAACTGGGCAATCAAATGAACTTAATGGAAAAAGTGGTGCGACTTCCACGCCGCTCACTACAAGTTGAAACTTCATTGTTTATCTGCATCAGAAAAATGCAACACATGGTGCAAAGAAAAGATGTTTATCCGAGGAAAACAATGGTTTTGTTGGTGATGCGTTCCTGTTGACGTGTCTCTGTTTGATCGGGCCCTTCAGAAGACACACCCTTTTTTGCACAATAAAAATGGATGGAAGGCTTCAAACTCGCACCTTTTCTCAAAAGCAAACCATACAAGACAGATCATAAAATTCTACCTGTTTCTTTCACTGCTCTCTTTCTTTCAGTTTTATTGATAATTTTGTTATTGCAGTGGGACGAGCAGCAAGTGGAATGAAAAAGTAAAACTAAAAAAAATGGACTGCAAGAATTTAGTAATCAACTGTAGTATAGTTTTATTGTATAGTTTTATTATTTGTATTTGGGCTGACATTTTCATTTACTTTTTTAATGATAGACTGAACAAACATGAGATACAATGTGAGGATCTTTTTCCTTCAACCATCTTTGTGTCGCTGTTCATTGTGGATAAAATGAAAACCCTCACTGACGTCTCTTGCAGATAAATTAACTTGAATATGTTGGATAAGATCAGTAACATTCTGACTGATGTGTCTGAAATATTGGAGCAACTGGCTTCAGAAACTGCTTCATTCAAATATGTATGAAGGACACGGCTAAATGATAGACCAACATGTTTATGAGGATGACTATAATGCAGAGTGTTGCAGAGCAGCGCTGAAGGAATACAGAATCTGTAGCAGCTCATCGGAGGAGATGATGTCCACAGAACCGTCGCTACATGAAAGGTGTGATGTAAAAGAGCATTCTCATAGCTCAGATCATAAAGCAGCCGCTGACATCATTTAGACATGTGCTGCACCAACGCCTCCTGGCTCAGTGTGCATTACCCTGAGCTGGTGTGTTTGTGAAGCATGGACATGCATGACAACAAGGCTAATGTTAGCTACATGGGCTAGTTTAGCCTTTTTTTGTTCTGGGTAATATGAGAAAATAACTGTATAACTCCAGCTATTTACATAAACACAGAGTCTTCCTCATGAATTGGTGCCTCTTCCAAATGTGCATTTATACAGGGAAAAATGACATACAAGCTCCTGTTTGACTGTAATCAAACATAGATGGACAGAGATCCTCCCTCTGCAGAGTAGGAATGCTCCCCTGTGAAAATGGTTTTCCACTCACGTTAACTGTTCTGTGTGTTCTTATTGTCTGCATGCATTTGGTTTTTATGTGTGCAGGTTTTCAGACTAATTAGATGCCACAGTAAATTCAAGCATCACCAGGAAGTCAGTTGGCTTCATCGTCACTGCAACTGTCATCACACAGACATTCATACAAATTCAGCTGTGGAATAAAACAATGTAGAGAAGACACACAAAGCACTAAGATGCAACTCCAGACTGGATGCAGCGTCGCACAGAGCAGACTGTTCCATTTCTCCAAGAGATGAGTGGGGAAAAAACACAGCGTCCTGTAAGGATGACAAACAACCTTTCCTCGTCTCGCTTGCCTTTTTCTTTCCAGTTAAGGATGGGAGGAGCTTTTTTGTATTTGAACCAGTGTACTCGTAGCTCTGAACACCATGAGACCACCATCCAGGGCTACATACATGAAAGTGTCTGGACTCCACACACATCTGTGTTTCAACCCACATCCTTCAACCTCATCACTCGGAGGAGCAGAGATGGAAGTCACATATTGTACAGTAAAATAATAATGCAGATTTTACACTTAGGTTTCAGTTTCCGCTTCTTTTTCTTTGCAAAGAAATGAAAGTGGACCCTAAAAAAAGCACCTCTTTAAACTGCTTGTGAAGAGATGACACAGTGGAATGTGTTGAACCAGTGGTTATATTGTTATACACACAACAGGCGTCACAGGTTTTCAATTACTTTGATCTTTTTCCAGCTTAGTACCTTGACTTAGAATAATTAAATGCCAATAATTTATATCCAAAAGTGTATGTTATGTAGCCCTTTGTTTATGCTTCTCTTCCTGCGTGAGCCATCAATTGTAAAGAAAAAACTCAACACTATTACTTCAAAACAGGACACATGGATAGGAGTGAGAAGACGAAGATGTTACATGTAGAGGCCTGAAGTGTGTGTGTGTGTGTGTGTGTGTTAGTATACACAGATAGAACTCTGGCTGCCCAAGTGCTCCACTGATTATCAGCCTTACACCATCCTGCAGTAATCTGTCTGTAGATGGACCCATATTTCTAAGTGCTAAATAAACTATCCTACCCTTAAGGGCACAACAATGGTGACCAACATTGTGTATTAATGTGTGTGAGTGTGTATGGATGTGTTGGCCTGTTTACCTGTACATCTAGCATCTGCTCTTCACTCCTTCCTGTCAGATAGCCCATTAAAGCAGAGCTCCATATATTATACAGGACCACGTTTCTCCATCAGCCTCCATTCTCCTGATTCTGTCCATCACTTCTTTCACCAAAGAGCTTCAAGTATAATGAACTAATAGGAATAAAACAACCATGTAGTGTCTTTTTAAAACATCATGATGTTTTTATTAGAACTCCAGAGGTTCTAAAGGATCAGATCACTCAAATTAAAAAACATCATCTCTCACGTACTTCCAGTGCAGTGGTTCCCAGCTCTACTTGGTTGTGACTAGCTAATGAGTTTTTTTTAATATTGATATTTGAAAGGTATAAAAGCTGCTGAATGTCTGTTTAGCTTGCCTGGCCCCACCCCTCCACAACGTTGAGTGGAAATGGGTTCAGTGGTTTTTGCGTAGATAGGGAGATAGTAGAAAGTGGAATGCTGTATCTTGCAATGTTTTAGAAAATTGGGGGGGGGGGGGGTTGTCTTGATCTGCCCATCCTTCCACCAAGTAACGTGGAAATGTGTCCAGCAGTTTTTACATAATCCTGCTGATACACCAATCAACAAACAGACACAGATATTACCTCCTAAAATAAAGTTTAAAAATCCAAAATATAATCCAGAATTAAGACTAAAATATGTACATTCAACCTTTTACATGTAAAAGTCGAGAACTCGAGAGTTTTTAACGTTATGACATCACTGTCTAAATGAACATATCTGTGATTCATTGGCCAACATAGACACACCTATAATAAGCCAATAACAGCCTGATTGATCAGTCAGATCTTCTCAGACTATTTGACTGAGTTTTTATTTTAGGTAAAATACAATAATGTAACATGAATATCATTTGTATAGTAGATCTGATTTTTCCTATTTCCTAACATTGTTATCAACCCCTTGTGAGGTCCAGACCCACAGGTTGGGTACCACTGCCAATGTGGTATCTATACTTGCAGATAGTTTTGGTTGAATCATTCCAAGTTTCATTGGAACTGTAAAAATAGTCCCTTGGGAAACGACAGTGACGGTGCAGTTGAAAGGAAATGTTGAAGTCTTTCCTCTTTTCATTCACCTTAACTTCATTAGGGTGGGGCAGAAATGTTACATAAATCAAAACTATCTGCATGCCAAAGTACTAATAGAGGTACGGCAGAAATGGTTGGTCTCATAATTTGGGTGAAATGACCCTTTAGTGAAGCGTGAGTAGCTGGTGTGGGTGAATTGACACCAGCATGATGTTTGCAGCTCTGTGGAGAAAAAAACTGAGTTTGTTCTGAAACCTGATGGAAAACGTGGAAGCAGCATCCATCTGTGAACTGAGACATCAATATCTGAATATGTGATGCCTTTCAGCCCCCCACTGTTTTATTTCTCAAACCAGTGAATGAAGAAGACAAGCTTTGCCTTGCTGTTACTTCAGTGTGGACGTCTCACCCCCTCCAGCGGTGATGGATGGGAGAGGCTCTAGCTGAGGAGGTCCAGCCTTAGCCTTACTAGGACGCTAAGCTACACCCCTGGTGCTTCGGCTTCCTCCCGACACACACACCCATCAGATTACAGCCACGGAACGTTTTTCCAGGGCAGATGTGGAAATGAATGTTACAGTCCTAGTTCTTTAAGTTTAAGGCCTGTTGGTCTGTACCACCCAAAAAAAAAAATCAAACTGTCGGTATCTTGCCTTGATGTCACATCCTCTGGCTAACGGGAAGAAGAAACCATCTGACTATGGAATGTAAGAGGTTTGACTTGACAGCCCTTCATCATTGTGACCTCCTGATGTGTGAAAAGGAATGCCATAAGTTAAGGGGGGGAAAGGGTGTGTTTTTTTTTAGAAAGGTTAAAGATGCTGAATAAAGTTATGCTCCCTCCAACAGCCCTGTTTCCCTTCAAGAGATGATCAACACCGAATGTGATGAAGGGATCTGTCACTGTTGTTCTTTTACTGCTTCACTGTCAGCTACAAAAATATTAAAACTTATATCATTGATCACAAACGACAAAAAAAGTCCTTTATTTTCTTGTGTCTTCACACCTTAAATATTTTATATGTACAAGCCAGTGACACCAAACGTACAAGAACAGTTGTTGGTCCTAAACAGTAAATGTGTTTTCAGTCAAAGGCTCCCTCCATCACTCCTCTGTTTCCTACCCTAACCCCTTCACAACTCCCTCCATCACTCCTCTGTTTCCTACCCTAACCCCTCCATCACTCCTCTATTTCCTACCCTAACCCCTTCACAACTCCCTCCATCACTCCTCTGTTTCCTACCCTAACCCCTCCATCACTCCTCTGTTTCCTACCCTAACCCCTTCACAACTCCCTCCATCACTCCTCTGTTTCCTACCCTAACCCCTCCATCACTCCTCTATTTCCTCCTCTAACCCCTTCACCAACTCCCTCCATCACTCCTGTTTCCTACCCTAACCCCTTCACCAACTCCCTCCATCACTCCTCTGTTTCCCCCCCTAACCCCTTCACCAACTCCCTCCATCACTCCTCTGTTTCCTCCCCTAACCCCTTCACCAACTCCCTCCATCACTCCTCTGTTTCCTACCCTAACCCCTTCACAACTCCCTCCATCACTCCTCTGTTTCCTACCCTAACCCCTCCATCACTCCTCTGTTTCCTCCTCTAACCCCTTCACCAACTCCCTCCATCACTCCTGTTTCCTACCCTAACCCCTTCACTAACTCCCCTCATCACTCCTGTTTCCTCCCCTAACCCCTTCACTAATTCCCCTCATCACTCCTTTTTCCTCCCCTAACCCCTTCACTAACTCCCCTCATCACTCCTGTTTCCTACCCTAACCCCTTCACTAACTCCCCTGTTCACTCCTCTGTTTCCTCCCCTTACCCCTTCACTAACTCCCCTCATCACCACTGTTTCCTACCCTAACCCCTTCACTAACTCCCCTCATCACTCCTCTGTTTCCTCCCCTAACCCCTTCACTAACTCCCCTCATCACTCCTCTGTTTCCTACCCTAACCCCTTCACTAACTCCCCTCATCACTCCTCTGTTTCCTCCCCTAACCCCTTCACTAACTCCCCTCATCACTACTTTGTTTCTACCCTAACCCCTTCACTAACTCCCCTCATTACTCCTGTTTCCTCCCCTAACCCCTTCACTAACTCCCCTCATCACTACTTTGTTTCCTACCCTAACCCCTTCACTAACTCCCCTCATCACTCCTCTGTTTCCTCCCCTAACCCCTTCACTAACTCCCCTCATTACTCCTGTTTCCTCCCCTAACCCCTTCACCAACTCCCTCATCACTCCTGTTTCCTACCCTAACCTCTTCACTAACTCCCCTCATCTCTCCTCTGTTTCCTCCCCTAACCAACTCCCTCATCACTCCTCTGTTTCCTACCCTAACCCCTTCACCAACTCCCTCATCACTCCTCTGTTTCCTACCTTAACCTCTTCACTAACTCCCCTCATCACTCCTGTTTCCTACCCTAACCCCTTCACCAACTCCCTCATCACTCCTCTGTTTCCTACCCTAACTCCTTCAGCAACTCCCTCATCACTCCTCTGTTTCCTACCCTAACTCCTTCAACAACTCCCTCATCACTCCTCTGTTTCCTACCCTAACTCCTTCAGCAACTCCCTCATCACTCCTCTGTTTCCTACCTTAACTCCTTCAACAACTCCCTCATCACTCCTCTGTTTCCTACCCTAACCCCTTCACTAACTCCCCTTATCACTCCTCTGTTTCATACCTTAACCCCGTCACCAGTTATATAAATAAAAATATATTGTGCCGTCTTTCGTACTGTCTGTACACGCTGACATCATAATCACATGACATTTTTGTTACTTCCTGTTTGAAGAACCAGGTAAGCAGATATCGATGTCACACATTTTTAAATTGTTCACGTTCATAATTTAAGCTCAGATCTGTGTCTACACAGGAGTCTTGTGTGAGATGATAGTTCAGGTAGAGGTGGAGGATAATGTGAGCAGTATTCCAGGTTATAGAGGACAGGATAGGTGGGCTCTGCTCTGTGGCCTTCAGTTCTTCTTCTCTTCCAGCTCCTCGGCGGCGGTGAGATATTCAATGTGTGTCCATACACACCACAGCTGCAGAGAGACCAAACATCACATGAAACATGAGCAGCAGTCAGCCTGAGGTTTATGATCATCACAGGTTGTTTCTACCTCCACTGTTAGAGCCAGCAGGCGACCTGAGCCCAGCAGCAGAGTCCCCAGGGTCTGGATCCAGGGAGGCAGGTACAGCCAGTGGGCCAGTAGACTCCACCGACACCCGTAGAGCCACAGTGGGAGGCAGTGCAGCCCACTCACCACCCATGTGCCCAGAGGTGTCCGAAACCCTACCAGCAGCAGACACACAAAGTTCACATCTGCATCATCATCATCATCAGTGTGTGAACATCAACTTATTCACACAGGGACACACTGGTTACCGTTGGCCATGATGGCTTGAATGAATGGAGGGCTGCTGGTGAAGCTGTTCTTCCACTGGTCACCTCTGGCATTGTGGTTACACACAAACACACACCACTCCAGTGCAGACACCAGCCAACCCCACTATAATACAGTATACACACATACAACACTATTTTAACACATGTAGAGTCACAGTCACAGGTAAATACAGTGTTTTCACCACCAATCTTGTACTGATGGGTGACCAATTACAGGAAAAACCTGACTAAATGAGCAGTGGTACAGTGGTTGGAACTAACACCTCAAAGTGAGCTGGTGCCTGTGTGGGTGGAGGAAACACGCCTTACACACTCCTAAAACATGCATTAAGGTGAACTGGTGACTCCAGTAGCCCATAGGTGTGAATGTGAATGTTTATTTGTCTCTCTGTAACGGTGTGCCTCGCCTCTCGCTCAGTGTCAGCTGGGATAGGCTCCAACCCCAAAGCATAAGCAGTTATAAATGAATGGATGGATAAATAATGAGTCCACAAAGGTGCACTGGAGGTACAAGTAAGCAATTAACATCCAATCAAACATGAATTTGACCTTTGACCAACAAATTCAAATGATCTACACCCTGACTCATCCCCTTTGAACCTGCGCCTATCAAACACCAACTCATTCACATCATATACAAACCTTTGTCACCTCTCCAAAGGTTATGTTTTCTCCCATGTCTGTTTGTTTGTTGGTTGGTTTGTTAGCAGGATTAAACAAAAACTACACAACATATTTCCTTGAAACTTGGTGGGTCTTGTGCCAGAATAGACCCCATTAAAATTTGGCTCAGACCCGGATAAAGGAGAGGATCCAGGATTTTCACTGAGCTTCTTTAACATTGTGAGATAGGATGCTTTTCAACAGGGGTATGAGTCTGATTTTGGATGAGGTTTGATTGAATAAAAGGAGACTGTTGGGCTTTGGCGGAGGGATACGCTCTAGTTTGAACTGTGTAAGTCGTCACAGCAGGCGGTCGTACACCTCCCCACTGCAGGAGGCTTTTCATCTCTAGATGGACGACTCAGGCCAATTTGCTTTTCAATGATTCCAAGAGAGGCGAGATGGTTTACGGGATATTTAATTTTTGTCTAATGAGAAAACTGGTGTTTTTGAGAATACTGCAACAGAGTGTGAAGGCCTCTGTGCCAGTCAGGCCACATGAGCTTAAACGAAAGTATCCTGATAAAGTAACTGAAGACAGTTCATGCCTATTTATTTTGAAGGAGTAAAGGTCAATAGGTAAACAACAACACTCACCTGACCAATGGAGTACCTTCATTACCCACTCAGGAAGTCAGGGAAAGACTTTCATGGAAAAATGACAGAGAAGTTTGGCAACAGAAATCAAATTTGACGATTCAAAAAACTGAAAAAGCAAACACTGACCTTGAAACATTATCTGATTCATGTATGGACGATTATCCAACATGATTAGCTCAGCTAAGCTGAGGAGTTTATCTTGGTGAGATTGGTGCTTAAGTGCTTCCTTATCACTCTTGTTCACACAGATTGCTGGCTGTGGTTTGTTTCTCAGGCTGCTCTTTGATTTGTTTTAATCAGTGGGATCTCCTGTGTTTCTATCTTACTCACTCTGTACTGAGTGTTTTCATCTTGAGCCTGTTGGCGAACGAACTGTTGTAGTAGGCTTTATTTGTTTCCAGTCCTCATACCCTCATGGAGAATGTTAAATATTCTACTGATATGAGTAACTGAGACACATGAGGTTCTGTGATCCGCCGTTACCAAACTCCTCCTCACTATGCCAAGACAGCATCACTGAAAACCAACCATACAAAAAAAAAGAAGACAGACATGAAGACAAAATAGGAAAAACAAACAAATCTCAATTAAATGAAATAATTATTAACATAAGTGTTTTAATTTTCACTGGAACTTTTTTCATTGCCAAATTTATGTTTTAGGTAGAATACAACTTTTTCAAATACAAATCACTACCAGTGTTTCCTTTTTCATCATCCATGTCCATTATGACTGCTGTAAATGCTCTATATACAGGTAATAACTACAGGTGAAAACTACAGGTGACCACTAACTACAGGTGACAACTACAGGTGACAACTACAGGTGAAAACTATACAACTGATCACTAACTACAGATGATCACTAACTACAGGTGATAACTACAGGTGAAACTAACTACAGGTGATCACTAACTACAGGTGATAAGTACAGATGAAAACTAGAGGTGACCACTAACTACAGGTGATCACTAACTACAGGTGACAACTACAGGTGAAAACTATACAGCTGATAACTAACTACAGGTGACCACTAACTACAGGTGACAACTACACAGCTGATAACGAACTACAGGTGACCACTAACTACAGGTGACAACTACAGGTGAAAACTATACAGCTGATAACTAACTACAGGTGAAAACTACAGGTGATAACTACAGGTGATAACTACAGGTGATAACTAACTATAGGTGATAACTAACTACAGGTGATAACTACAGGTGAAAACTACAGGTGATAACTAACTACAGGTGATAACTACAGGTGAAAACTACACAGCTGATAACGAACTACAGGTGACCACTAACTACAGGTGACAACTACAGGTGAAAACTATACAGCTGATAACTAACTACAGGTGAAAACTACAGGTGATAACTACAGGTGATAACTACATGTGATAACTAACTATAGGTGATAACTAACTACAGGTGATAACTACAGGTGAAAACTACAGGTGATAACTAACTACAGGTGATAACTACAGGTGAAAACTACAGGTGATAACTACAGGTGATAACTAACTACAGGTGAAAACTACAGGTGATAACTAACTACAGGTGATAACTAATTACAGGTGATAACTAACTACAGGTGAAAACTACAGGTGATAACTAACTACAGGTGATAACTAATTACAGGTGATAACTAATTACAGGTGATAACTAACTACAGGTGAAAACTACAGGTGATAACTAACTACAGGTGATAACTAATTACAGGTGATAACTAACTACAGGTGATAACTAACTACAGGTGAAAACTACAGGTGATAACTATGATAACTACAGGTGAAAACTACAGGTGATAACTACAGGTGATAACTAACTACAGGTGATAACTACAGGTGAAAACTATAGGTGATAACTAACTACAGGTGATAACTAACTACAGGTGAAAACTATAGGTGATAACTAACTACAGGTGATAAGTAATTACAGGTGATAACTAACTACAGGTGAAACCTACAGGTGATAACTATGATAACTACAGGTGAAAACTACAGGTGAAAACTACAGGTGATAACTACAGGTGAAAACTACAGGTGATAACTACAGGTGAAAACTACAGGTGATAACCAACTACAGGTGATAACTACAGGTGAAAACTACAGGTGAAAACTACAGGTGATAACTAACTACAGGTGATAACTACAGGTGAAAACTGCAGGTGATAACTACAGGTGAAAACTACAGGTGATAACTATGATAACTACAGGTGAAAACTACAGGTGAAAACTACAGGTGATAACTAACTACAGGTGATAACTAACTACAGGTGATAACTACAGGTGAAACCTACAGGTGATAACTATGATAACTACAGGTGAAAACTACAGGTGATAACTACAGGTGAAAACTACAGGTGATAACCAACTACAGGTGATAACTACAGGTGAAAACTACAGGTGAAAACTACAGGTGATAACTAACTACAGGTGATAACTACAGGTGAAAAATACAGGTGATAACTACAGGTGAAAACTGCAGGTGATAACTACAGGTGAAAACTACAGGTGATAACTATGATAACTACAGGTGAAAACTACAGGTGAAAACTACAGGTGATAACTAACTACAGGTGATAACTAACTACAGGTGATAACTAACTACAGGTGATAACTACAGGTGATAACTACAGGTGAAACCTACAGGTGATAACTATGATAACTACAGGTGAAAACTATGATAACTACAGGTGACAACTACAGGTGAAAACTATACAGCTGATAACTAACTACAGGTGATCACTAACTACAGGTGATAACTACAGGTGAAACTAAGTACAGGTGATCACTAACTTCAGGTGACAACTACAGGTGATAACTACAGATGAAAACTAGAGGTGACCACTAACTACAGGTGACAACTACAGGTGAAAACTATACAGCTGATAACTAACTACAGGTGACCACTAACTACAGGTGACAACTACAGGTGAAAACTATACAGCTGATAACTAACTACAGGTGACCACTAACTACAGGTGACAACTACAGGTGAAAACTATACAGCTGATAACTAACTACAGGTGAAAACTACAGGTGATAACTAACTACAGGTGATAACTACAGGTGAAAACTACAGGTGATAACTAACTACAGGTGATAACTAACTACAGGTGATAACTACAGGTGAAAACTACAGGTGATAACTATGATAACTACAGGTGAAAACTACAGGTGATAACTAACTACAGGTGATAACTAATTACAGGTGATAACTAACTACAGGTGAAAACTACAGGTGATAACTATGATAACTACAGGTGAAAACTACAGGTGATAACTAACTACAGGTGATAACTAATTACAGGTGATAACTAACTACAGGTGATAACTACAGGTGACCACTAACTACAGGTGACCACTAACTACAGGTGACAACTACAGGTGACAACTACAGGTGACAACTATGGGTGAAAACTATACAGCTGATAACTAACTACAGGTGATCACTAACTACAGGTGATAACTACAGATGAAAACTAGAGGTGACCACTAACTACAGGTGACAACTACAGGTGAAAACTATACAGCTGATAACTAACTACAGGTGACCACTAACTACAGGTGACAACTACAGGTGAAAACTATACAGCTGATAACTAACTACAGGTGACCACTAACTACAGGTGACAACTACAGGTGAAAACTATACAGCTGATAACTAACTACAGGTGATCACTAACTACAGGTGATAACTAACTACAGGTGATCACTAACTACAGGTGATAACTAACTACAGGTGATCACTAACTACAGGTGATAACTAACTACAGGTGAAAACTACAGGTGATAACTACAGGTGATAACTAACTATAGGTGATAACTAACTACAGGTGATAACTACAGGTGATAACTAACTACAGGTGATAACTACAGGTGATAACTAACTACAGGTGATAACTACAGGTGAAAACTACAGGTGAAAACTACAGGTGATAACTACAGGTGATAACTACAGGTGAAAACTACAGGTGATAACTAACTACAGGTGATAACTAATTACAGGTGATAACTAACTACAGGTGATAACCACAGGTGAAAACTACAGGTGATAACTAACTACAGGTGATAACTAATTACAGGTGATAACTAACTACAGGTGATAACTAACTACAGGTGAAAACTACAGGTGATAACTATGATAACTACAGGTGAAAACTACAGGTGAAAACTACAGGTGATAACTACAGGTGAAAACTATGATAACTACAGGTGAAAACTACAGGTGATAACTAACTACAGGTGATAATTACAGGTGAAAACTACAGGTGTTTGCTGGTGTAATGGGACAAAGGGGTTGATTTCTTTCCAAACACTAGTTTGATGACATGACAGTGACCCTCTCAAAAACTGTATGCTATAATTTGTTGTGTAGCTCCTGTAACTCTATGAGAGCCTCATTTAAAATCATTTGACATCCATACAGTAACATCACAGCCTCATGTGAGCACATGAATGTGTGTGTGCAAGGTATTGAACAGTCTGCAGCCGTCAGACCTCATAGAGCAGGATCCACAGCATGCCTCTCCCAAGGTTGTCCACCACTACGTCCAGCCACGCCCCGAACCTGGAGCTGAGGCCCAGCCTCCTCGCCAGCCAGCCGTCCACTCCTGCAAAGAAACGTCGTCAGTGGAGACGGGATGCACACTCACTAAATACGTGGCAACTCATCTTTGGGGTTTTACAGGCCTGTCATATGATAACATGATCACCTGACTGTTAGACCTGTTTTAATGAACAAACAGATGAAACAGAAATGTCATATTTATTTATCACTATTTCTATACTTCCACTTCCACTGCCTCAGGTCTTACTGGTGCTCTTAGAATGATGTCATCTTATTGTGCCCCCTTCTTCTGCAATGGTGTAAAGACACCTGAGTGGAGAATTAGCGCCACCAACTGTTTATCTTGAGGAGCTGAACCTCTAACATTCACATTATGGTAGTGTGGAGAAACATACATTATTTAGCTTTTTCAGTCGAATTCCTAATTCAACATTTTAGTGTTCCTTGTCCAGAGAGAAGCCTGGTTGGCTGTGGATGACAAGGATAGCCCTGTCTATTGATTATTTTGATTATTGGTACCTATCATTTCTTAGTTCTTATCTTATCTTCCCCTTATTTACAAATCATAAAAGACATAAATGAAATAATATTATATATAATAAATAAAATAATATACTATAATAATATATAAAAATAAATAATAATACACACACACATATACATATATATATACTAAAAGGACTACAAACTCTCATTTCATTGTACTACCCAGTGTTGTATACTGAAGAATAAACGACCTTGATCCCTGATGTTCAAAACAACATTGATTATCTTCTGGAATAGATTGATGGCATTAAAACAGTATGAAGTTGGTGCACAATATGATCTGCTTGCAGCATTTCGAACTCATCAGCAACAAAAAAAACATTTCACACACAGGTCAAACAAGGTAAACAGATACTTTACCATCGAGTGCTATGTTGATTGAGTAAAGACAGACAAAGACCGCTGGTGTCTCATAGGAAGCCCATGCAGCAATCACAAAGCCAATCCTAATGTATCCTGACAGACACAAACACATACACAACTCAGTAGAGCAGCTCAGTGAATTCTCTTTCATTCAGTGACATGTCCCAGTGGGACCCTGAGCCAAGGACAGTTCAGTTTTATATGTGTCATCAGTGACATATTTAAGCATCAATGTTCACAGTTTCACTTCATCAAGCTAAGGAACTCTGTAATAACATTCTAGCTGTGTTTATGGAAGCTAATGGCAACATTAGCCGGTTAGCAGTGCCACTGTGACCTGACCGGATATCATTCATTCATATTGAACCATGTGTTTCTCACCAATGATATTAGGCCAGTACAGCAGAACTTGGAGTCCCATCAGGTCAGGTATTAACGACACAGCTGAGCCTCATTCCGCACACAAAGATGATGCAACCTGCCTTTAAGCTAACCTCTCTTCCTGCTAACCTCTCTTCCTGCTAACCTCTCTTCCTATCAAAACACGCCGTGTGCATTTGTTGCACTGTCTCCGTTTATTTATTTGTATTATTTCATACCATGGTATCCCCGGCTTTTTACAGTCGGTATTGTAGCTTTAAATGCAGCATTCTGCGGACAACTGCATGACGTAGAAGCTGACCCACTGTCGTACATTCAAACTCCTACTATGGCGACGCCATGGTCCACCTTACTCTGTCTCTGATTGGTTTACCCGGATATTATTGCGCTAGTTCTAGCCAATCATTCCCTCGTGTGTAAATCCAACCAACTATGCTACCGCCTACTAGCCAATCAGAGCCAGAGTTGGATGGTTGCACCTTTGCCATAGTATGAATCGTAATTTAGAGCCCAACCAACCACAATCCAGTATATTTAATAACACACGCTCATGTGGAGGAGACATTCAAAGACATTTTGAATTAACCATCTGAAGTGCCCAAGATATCAATAATATTTAACATGTAAGAATCAACTTCGGTACATTTTGTGAAAGAAAATATCAGACATTTAAACAAGCAAACAAACTGCTTAAATTTAAAATTAAGTTGTTCGTTTTTGGACTAAGTGCTGAAGTCGTGAATAAACCTGTTAAGATTAAACTGGTACATTTTTAATGATGTTTAGCGGAATGCATATACGGTGAACGGCACTGCTATTACTGGCTCAAGATAAACTGGAATTGATTGGTCGCTAATGTCCATCTGCATTAAACAAAGAATAATATATTGGACACTTTGAACACTGTAGGAGGGTCCCGCGGAATACACGTCATACCTTCTACAGGACACATACAACTCACTGCGTGTTACATACTGTCTGTCCTCAGACATGTTCAGTGAGCCACAGGTAGGATTAGTCACTAACGTAATATAGCAGAATAACCACAGGGTGGCGCTACTAGCAGCCTTTTTACAACCTACACTCCACAGACAGACTCGTGTATTGAGAGCATGGCATGACTTGCACATCAGAGTCAAACGTGCATTTTGTGGTTTTACAAGAGCGCAATGAAAACACTTTATGAAGTCGCTGAGGTGAAACTAGAACGTTTTGGTTTGTTATTGGATGTGTGTGCAGGTCGCCTGAAGGTTCTGATCAACTGACCTGTGGAGTCAGATCATGTGACAGAATGGAGGCGTCGCTGAAAACATTCACCCGTTCACCACATACCCACACCACCAGGAACCCATTTCACAATAAACGGATAAGGGCGACAAACAATACTGATCAACTCAGTACAAAACGTTCATTTCCTCACTTCACAATGAAATGAGGGGAGTATGGGGGCCAAAGAGTCGAGGATAGGATTCCTGTCGTATGACGAGGCCGTCAAGAGAGGTAAGCCGAAAAGCAACGGGCTAAATCCACATCAGTAGCGCTATGTTAGCTAACTGTCAGCGTCTATGCTAGTCTGGTATGTAAAGAGGAGGATGTTGTGACCACATATTAAAATCTAGCGGTTTAAGTAACTTTGGTTATTGCACTAGGTAGATGCATATAAAATATAACACACGGCCTCTATGGAGCTGCTTAGATCCACTATTTAATTCGGCATAGAAAAATCACAGAAATCCTCACGCAATTTAATTGCACGTGAATTTTAACCATAGCTAAGTCTATTTTCCGCAGTCGCTTTCCCACCCAAAGTACACCAAATTATGCAGTTCCCAGTAACAAAAGCGTCTATAAATCCCATCTAAACATCGTTGCACTGATTTTGTCCCACCTGAATAAAGTAATTTATTCATACAATACAGAAATGGGGCTGGCTAGTATATTTAGAGGCGCTTTTCATTGCTAATAAGCAAGGTCATGTAAAATTACCAGATTTTTACACTGCGTTTGGTGCGACGTCCTCGCCATAGCTACAGCACCTTTGCTTGTCGGGCAAGTGTTGGCTAACGAGGAGGGATGGGCTCGCCTGACAGTATTTGCCCAAACAGGTTAAGGAGACAGCCTTGAATGTGTGATAAATGTTGGGCGACACCACAGTGTGCCCGGAGCTCAGCTGGTATCATCTTAGCGAGCTAACGTTGAGCAACATTCATGTTTGTGCTGCTGCTAGCTTAGTTGTTCAGTAGCTATGCAGTTTAGTTTGCTGCGTCGCTAAGCTAAGTTCTCAGATGTAGATACCAGGCTGGATTTCAGGCCTAGCCATGAGATATAGGCTAACTCTTTGGTCAGTGTTTGAGTGTCAGATGACTGTCAGGTAGCCCCCGCTAAACTGTAAACACGAGTTAGCCAACATTAGCGTTGTGGTCATGGTATGGTACAGACCTCTGACAAACATCACACAGGGTTTATTAGGCCTGTGTTTTCACTCCCTATAGGCGCCTTCATAATTATACAGTTCGGTGTCAGATCAGGTTATATGCAGGAGTAAATCTAGAACACATCAATTATGGAGCAGGTAACGCAGTGTTGTAATTGATGTATTGTGAGTGTTGGTGCACTTATGTAAGATGTGGGTGAGCATTTATCAGGAAGCACGTGAGAGATGTTTTCTCTGGTGGCCTTCTTGTTGCACTTTACTCTCTGGGTTGGCAACAAATGAACTTTGACAGCCGGATACATTCAGTCAGCATAGTGTCATATCTGTAGTTGCCTACATGGGCTGATCTTTCCATGGTCCTTTACTGAAATGTAAGCTATATTCAACCATGATTGTTTACCATTATTTTCACATAGAAGTCCATGTTTGAACAAATCATAACATGTCGCTCCTGTTTCCTAAATAAATATCTCCACCTTGTGGTTTGGACATTCCTCAAGCTGATTGCCATTCCCACTCTGATGATCACATGTGACCACACAGCCAGTGGAATTATCTCGCCATCCAACCTTATCTGACCAGTCACATGGCAGCCCTCCTAATTCCCACAGCAGTCTCATCTGCAGCAACTATGGGCTGTGTTTTCATGTCAGCTCCCCCAGTAGGACCAGTGTAGGGTCCTGGTCACGGAGCATCCTGCTGGACATGAGGCTCTGTCATGTTCCTTCAGTAAACCCAGAGTCATTCAGACTTCATTCAAGCCTAACTTGGCCGTGGTTATAGTGCACTCTCTGTTCACATGGTTCACAGTTTCTAAAAGCAAGACTTAATGAGCGCTACCTTATTTCTAGAGTAAAAGTACTAAATTATTTGGATCAACTGTGTACTCAGAAAAGATGTGAAAAGTGTCTGATGCTCTAGTACTCGTGTCTGCCTCGACCGTCGGACGAGAATTGTCTTAAATAGAATAAAGTTGGGTCTCTGCTGGATAACTTTGTGTAGTATAAGTGCAAATTCAACCGCAATTAAGTTTTTTTCAATAGATAAGAATATGAGGGATAGTTCTCAATTTGAATCCACATACAACATAATACATGTGGCTGCTTGAAACATAGTAAGTCACCATTCTGCTGCACTGGTTCTAAATACGTTTTAAATCTTATCAACCTGTACCGGTACACAAGGAATTCCTGCCATAGTAAACAAGAGTCAAGTTACTAGTCAGAGCAGAGGTGTAACAGGTTCATCTTTTAACAACCTTATGTGGATGCAACAGATTTACCAGATTTCAGAGGTGAAAGTCCTCTCTTCCTTTTCCCATAGAATGTTTTGAATGACAGGATGATTGAACATTTACTGGAATGGGCAACAAACTGTTCCTGGTGATCGCTGGCCTCCTGAGACTCGACCACGTACAGCATTTAAAGGCACAGGTCTCTTGCAGTCCAGACATTGAGTCAAATGGATTGCTCCCAAAGCTAAAGGCAGAGTAGGGTTAGAGGTTGAGCTGTGTCAAACTTGTTAGGAAATCCAGTCCAGTGTTTGACTTTGGATCTGCTCTGGTGCCGTGTTTGTTTCTCAGCGATTGTCCAGATGTTTTAGTGTAACAGCACCGTGCAGCTGGTTAATGCTCAATGTGTGTGCTTCAAGTGTTAAAATGAAGATGAAGCATTTATAACCTCCTGTTGTTGTGAAATGATCCAGGCTATTGGGACTCTGTATTGAGTAACGTCAAGGTTAATGTTTAAAGTAATCTCCCTTTACATGGTAATGTATGGCGGAGGAAGACGATCTCCTGCTGTACCTGCAGCAGGTCGTGCTGCCTGATAATCAGCAGTGAACTTCTCTGTGTTCTTGCCAGAGGTGTTGACTCATGTTGATGCTTACTATGAAGCCATAGATTGCATTGCATTATACTGTAACACCTGGCAGTGTTACCACCGGTCCATGCTTATAGGCAGCTATGGTGTCCTTGTAGTTGTGAGACAGGCCCCAGTTCAGAACTGTTTATCTGTTTGTTTAGGCAGCTCTGGGGAATATGTATAATGAATGTTCATGAATGAAGCTCGATCTCATAGATCTTCCCAGAGAGTCACTGGAACCGGTTCACAGACCATTTGAACCTTTGTGGTTGACCACCACACAGTTTAGTAAAGCAACAACCACTCTGACACGCAGCCTTCCACTTCTGCTCGATGTCAGCAGGCCTTATCAGCGGAGGTGATGGACGGCTTACTTTGCATTCTTACCTTTGGCTGCCTGGGTTGTGCATGTAGATTTGTCTACTGCTGCCACAATGGCCTTCAGAAGGTGTTTGCTATGGAAACATGGGCAGGCTGTGCTTTAGATGGTTGCACATTTGCATGGTAGATTGCTCTATCACAATAGGAGATGTGTAGGTTGGTTGCAGAGAGCAGGTCTGTCTTGTTACGGTTCAACAGTTTATTATTTCCATGCAACCTCCTTATTCATGATAGAAACGCCAACGTGCATTTTCATAGCATTATAATACACATGTATATGTGTTTCTCCATGACTTGAATGCTTATTCCTTGATAAATGTCTCACATTTTATTGGTTTAACATTTAACTGCTGGTTTGACAGACTAGTCCACAAAACAATCCTGGAGCTTTACAGCAAACCAATCAACTGAAGGAGATGGGGACTTGATTTAAAATATTAAAAACACAACCTGTAACGAACATGAAATGACTCCATACAGCTCCAGAGATCCCCAGAGAGCCTAAATGTGTTTGAAAAGATGTTATTTACACCATTTTATAAGATGAAATCTTCACTGTAGCCTCTGAGCTAAAAGTGTTAGCATGCACCCTGCAGAGGTGGGTGCACACATCCTCTAATAGTAGCAGGTCAGCATGGAGGTATGCAGAGATACTGAGTTCTCTCTGATCTTGCATAGTAGCGCTTGTACACACGTTTAAGCTGATGCACGCTAATGCTTTTAGCATACAGGCTACAGTGAAGATGTTATCTTAAGAGGGGGGGTACATAACATCTTTTCAAACCAAGTCATCTTCACTTCTGTTGGTAAGGAGAATGCTTCAATGTTCTTCTGTGAAGCTCCACAAAGGTTTGTGGACTGAGAAACATCACCTGACTTTCCATCATCATGAGGCTAAGTAGATAATGACTCTTTTTTTTTTAAGTGTTCCTATAATCTTCATTATAATCTCATTAAAAGTCCTCTGTATGTGCTATAATAAGTCTTATTACTGGCACTGTAACCACTTTCCCTCATTAGTTTTCATGTTTGTTTGTTTACCAGAATACTGGAGAGAGTCTCATAGATGGTCACACACCTCATTGTAACTCTGTTAGGACAGACTCAGATCTACAGGGTCATGATGGTGATGGCAGGCCGTGCTGTGGTTTCTCAAACTCAGTATGTTTCTTTGTTTCTCCACAGAGATTCATTCATCCTGTTTGCTTTTTAAGGGCCTCATCATCCTGGTGCTTCTGTTGGTACCAGACATTGCACATTACTGTGGGTGTTATCATTTTCACCCTATTTTAGCTCCCACGATGGCTTCTGTTGCAGTTGTGGATTAGAAAACAGTTAAAGGGGACCTGCCTGACAGCACAGAGCTGATACAGACAGCTCCTGAAGACAGAACACAATGGAGTAAAGTGATCATGGTTCTGTTTGTTCAGTCGGCTTCGTTTGTTCAAATAAGGACAGATCAGCTATGGTTCAAGTCTCAGGATTGACTCACTTTTCATTCCTAATCATGTCATTCTTATGGGCCTTTTTCACTGCATACATTTGACTTGTCTCAATGGGAAAAGTACAGGCATTACTAATAACAGGAATAATGGCTCAGTGTCCCTATAAGTCATAGTAACAACTCTTAAATATATGAATGGCATTAAAAGGCATTTGAGTTTCACCACTGCTACTGTTCTGTAGAAACATGACACAGTAGGTACATTTAAATGTTTTGATTTGATTTTGAATAATAATAATAATAATGATAATAATTTATTTTCTGTCATTGCACTTTGCAGGCTGGAGAGGATTTGTGTGAGATTTGAAGGATTTGTGGACTTGCTGTGTTCTCATTAAACAGTGTTCTCATGCTGATGGTTGTTGTCATGCCTGCAGGTGAAATGAGCGTTTTAAGATGTGTGTATTCTTCTGCCGGCACAAGTTTCTGTTGACAGTTCTCTGTGGCTAGAAGGTCACCAGGGCTCCCGTGAGTTCAGTGTTGACATGCTGCTCCATCTCTTGCATGTTGAAGACCGTGTGAGTGTGTGTGGATGTAAAAGTGTAGCAGAAATCAGACCCATTATTTCCCCTGCGTTGAATGGGAACCATTGCAGTCAATTCATCCCCATATCCATGAATACAGCCATTGCATCACAGCATCAACAATACACAAAGCCTTCTCTATAATGTGGACTGCTTGGTTTTCATCCCCATTTGTCCATGTAATTGTAACAATTTTGCTATAATGTGGTCGTAGTGTTTTGTCATCATGTCAGTAGGACAATAGAACACGTATTCACAAACTAGATGCTTTTCTTTGTTCTTCATTTATATGTTTAGTGTCTAACTTGAGTTAAACAAGAGTTTGACCCTCATGTATGAGAAGAAATGAGAAAAAGCAAAGATTGTGGTTGATTTTGATTCATGCTGATTCGGGTTGGGCATCGTTTGGATTTGAACGACTCTGATTGGTCATTGGATCGAAGCGTTGTGATGCTACACCACAGCTGCATTGGTTGATATCCACTTTTTGTCTATGATGTTGCTTTTGTCATCACTACTGCATTGCATTGTGGGATATTTTTCCTGAAAAGCTAAAAAAAAAAGCATGTTGTTATGGTATTTTGGATGCAGCCACAGTCTGCTGGCCCCTAGTGAATTTGCACAGGTTTCACAACAGAAGTTCAGGGGAGGAGGACAGTTGTGAGCTGTAACTGGTCCGACTGCCTGCTTCTTGCTTTTGGTCTGAGCACCTTCTTCAGCGGAGCTTTGCTAATGGAAGGCTGAACCGTCTGCAGGCTGTCCATGAAGCAGCCTGTCACTGTTGTGACTGAGTGAGGACAGGGTTCACTAGAGTGAAGGTGCAACAGTCAGTCCATATACTCCAGGTTATTTATGGTACTTCAGATGATCAGAAAGCTGCCACAACCACAGGACGTGTGTGACCATGTGGGTAACCTCGGGTCACCCTGCTCGTCACTTCCACTGATATTTAATGACACGATTTGCTTACGTGTTTAATTAATGGGCGTGTACATTATTGATAAATGCTGGGAAATTGGTCTCTTGGTGTGAAAGCAGCACAATCTCTCTGCAAGTCTGGAACTTTCCCAGTAAATGAATAAAAGGAATCTGTAATGCCAGCGAGCAGATTAGTTTAATGCATCACATTAAGATAAAATAGGATAGTAACTGTAGAATGTGTAATCTATTACTGTTCTCTAATGGAGTTTCAGTGGAGACAAATGTGTTAACAAAAGTTAAACAAGGTACAACATCAGGTACAGTTGTTCTACAATCGCTCTCATTTGGCACAGAGCCTCTTTGTGGTTCTTAATTATAGCTGCTATCAAACTTTAATACTTTGTCATACAGATTCTTTTTCTGTTTTTTATGTCATTACTGCAGACTCAGATGTTCCAGGGACTTCACGGTTTATGGGCCCAAACCTCTAAATTGTTGAATTTGTTTGAGCAACCCAAAATAATTCAGTTTCTGATGACATAAGTCAAACAAAGCCTGACATGACATCATGGTTACATCTGTCTAGGATATGTTGACAGTTATAACCTTATCTTGCTGTATTCAAACCAAATGAAAGTATGATATCTGTTGGCCTACTCTTTGAATTGGATTTAGAAGGAAAAACCAAAGGCACATTTCTGTTTGTACCTCTTCTAAGTGTGTCACCTCTCTCACTCCATTCATTCAGTAGTCTCAAACCTTGTCCACAGTTTACTCCCAAAGATTCATTCATGCTTGCACTTCTTTCACAATGAATCAGTCATCCGTCTTGCAGAAATCGTCCGACCTCCAGCACTCAGGTGCACTGTGCCTCTGGTGTGGCACTGCAGCTGACAGGGCTTTGACCCTGTCTGAACAGGTGCATGAGTTTGAATGTGTGCACCAGCAGCCTCAAAGTCATCAGTGCTGCATTTAGCTGCTAACAGGGCAGTACCATGAGCAGCAGCAGTACCATGAGCAGCAGCAGTACCATGAGCAGCAGCAGTACCATGAGCAGCAGCAGCTGTACCATGAGCAGCAGCAGCTGTACCATGAGCAGCAGCAGCTGTACCATGAGCAGCAGCAGCTGTACCATGAGCAGCAGCAGCTGTACCATGAGCAGCAGCTGCTGTACCATGAGCAGCAGCTGCTGTACCATGAGCAGCAGCTGCTGTACCATGAGCAGCAGCTGCTGTACCATGAGCAGCAGCAGCTGCTGCACCATGAGCAGCAGCAGCTGCTGCACCATGAGCAGCAGCAGCTGCTGCACCATGAGCAGCAGCAGCTGCTGCACCATGAGCAGCAGCAGCTGCTGCACCATGAGCAGCAGCAGCTGCTGCACCATGAGCAGCAGCAGCTGCTGCACCATGAGCAGCAGCAGCTGCTGCACCATGAGCAGCAGCAGCTGCTGCACCATGAGCAGCAGCAGCTGCTGCACCATGAGCAGCAGCAGCTGCTGCACCATGAGCAGCAGCAGCTGCTGCACCATGAGCAGCAGCAGCTGCTGCACCATGAGCAGCAGCAGCTGCTGTGCTCAGTAAGGAGCCATTGTTAGCTGCTAAGGTTTCTTCCTGGTCCTCCATTCTTTTTTTCTCTTTTGGCATTTCTATCCATCATAAGGACATTTTCAGTGCTGTTTTCTCTGCTTACACAGAGGTAACATCATGTACCAGATGACTCTCATGTGATCTCATGAATCCAGCTGCCTTTTGCAAGGTCAATTACACAGGTGTTTAAGGGTGCAGACATGGACTCACAAAGAAGTAAGGGTACTCATGCAAAAAAACAAAACAGAAGTGCCAGTAGTCAGTACTGGTAAGTAGCAGCTCATTTCAGACAATGGGCACCAGTATCAAAAAAAGTTCAAGTGATCAGCAGTCTAAACGTCATTTTTCAGGATTTATACAATGTTTTTTCAGTACTGATGTAGTCAAATGCAAACATTCAAATACATGTTTTAGCTTCAAAATGCTGTTTTCTTAAGCCCCTCTAAAAGCCTCTCCCCATGTGGCCTGACGTAGATCTGATGAGGACCCTGAACCCCTCACCCTCCTGTGCCTCTGAGACGCTTCAGTATAGTCTGTCTGCTTTAACTCCAGACACAGGGTTAGCCACACAGCACACAGTGCTGTAAAATACATCACAGTGTGTACATGCACAATAGTCTGATCACAGGTGGTGCACCGTCAGGTGAGACTAATGAACTTAAACACGTAATGCTACGACCTTTCTGTGGTACGTACAAAAGGAAAACTGATGGTTCTCATGTTGACTGATCTACTGGAGAAGTGTATCTGATAGAACATAACTGACTCTGATTCAGCTGATTCAAGGGTTGGTGGAGTCTGTTGTTAGTGAGTGTCATGGAGGTGAGTGTGTCCCACAGCCACCAGCGTCGTTCAGTGGAGGAGAGATAAGTCAGCTGTAACCTCGGCATCAGATGGTGTTGTAAAGCTCACTGATAGAACAGGAGTCTGTCAGGAGGAGGGACTATGTGGTCCAGGTGTATCTCAGAGTCTCTCCAGGATGGCAAAGCTGTTTAGTGAGATTCTTCAGTAAAACCTGAAGCTGAGTCTATTGTTCATGAACTGGATCCAGACTGAACTGTTTCTGGGTTGTGTGGAAAACAAACCAGACTCTTTACCAGGTGGAGTCCTGACACCTGAATGAAGGTGTGGTCTAGAGTTTTGCAGTGCTGGTATAGGTGACATACATTTCATTGTAACTTGCTATTTGCTTATATTTGCTATTTTCGTCCCTTTATTATTTGTTGGATGTGACTCTGGCTGGCAGCCTGCTACAAAAAGGTTTAGAATAATTCATTCTTTACAAATGCAGTATTTCAATTTTTTTCATTGTGCAATATATATATAATATATAATATATATATTATATATATATATATATATATATATATATATATATATATATATATATATGTATAATAAAATATTATAATGCAATTTTTTCCCCCAATGTTTGCGGCCATACTTGAAAAACACAACTCAGGTGAAACAAAAAGAAAAACCTGTCATTTCACTGATTCGCTGCTCCCTCTCTCCATTCTCTCTGAAGCTCTCTCGACCACTGCTGCCTCTTTCTGTCTCCGTCATCGAGCTGACTTTAAATCCTGTTTTTACAAACAACAACTGAAAAACCAAGAAAGTTTTAACGATAAAAACCTCATCAAGCAATGTGAAAGCATTCATTCTAAAAACCTGGAAAATAAAGTGGGCGGTGTCGCCCTTTAACAGTAATACAGATAAAAGCTAAACTATGACTGAGGTTTAGCAAAGATGAACATGTTGTGAATCTGTGTGAGGTTTGTGCTGCAGATCGGGGGGGAAGGAGAGAGAGAGAGAGGCTGCTGATGAGGCTCTGCAGCGTCTCCAGAACATTCTATGCTTCTTATCTTGTGCATACAGTCATGGCTCACCTTACATGACACACAGAGGTGCTCTATCCTCTGCTGCTGGAGCTTTTACATGCTGAGGATCCACGTGTGTGATTGGCTGCCTGCAGGGTTGCTAAAGCCTGTGATTCAGCACTTCGCTGCTAATCAGTCCTGTGCTCCAATTAGGGGTGTGTGTGTGTGTGTGTGTGTGTGTGTGTGTGTGTGTGTGTGTGTGTGTGTGTGTGTGTGTGTGTGTGTGGGACATGTTATGTGGTGGCAAGGAGGGGATGCATGATTTAGATTTAGATTTATCCACTTCATTTTTTATTCTAAAACCTGTAAAAAAAAATCTTTTTTAGCAACTTGCCCTTTTTCTAAATGTTAATGAAAATGTCATTATCTATCAGTGAAAAGGCCTTGGACTCCACCATCGTAAACACGAGTCACAGCCAGGAGGATGTTTGATCTCACGTCAGAGCTCTCTGCACAGATAATAGCAGATACATATTCAGCCTGCACTTCAGCTTCTTTGCTGTTATTCCTGATCCTCTCCAAACCACAGCGCACTGCAATACAATGAGGGAATAGAAGAAGAAGGTGCAATAATAGCCTGATAACCAATAACAGCTGGTTCCCTCATAATGAAAGCTTAATATTGATGAAGACCCACCAGTTGGTCATCAGTCTGCAGTGACATGGATTCTGTCAGACAGCAGCATCCTGGTGTGGCTGTCTTCTAAAACTGAACCGCTCCAGCGTCCCTCTGAAACACAGAAACAGTCTGAACAGTTTTGTTCAAATCTGTTCTAAGATCACAGAAGTTGAACAAAGAGAACCAATAAATCCTCCAGAAACAAGTATTTTTCCTTCTTCCTGATATCTGGGGAGTGAATTTTCTCTGTTAGGTTTTCTCTGCTTGTAAAGTCAAAGCCCTCTGAATGTGTCTTAAATCCTCTGTAGGTGTTGTTTTGCCCTGTTAAAGGAGACAGATAGAGTCATCCTTGTCCATCCGTCAGTCTGTCCACATCTGAAAAACCACTGTACAGAATTCTATCACATGGCACACATGTGTTGTAGGGACACCAATCGTGTGCATCTCATAACTGGTTTCTTCAATTAGGTGGTTTATTCATTTTTAGGTACATATTTGAACTGAGGTGATTTTCATGTTGGTTTGTTCACGTTCATTATGGTCTATTCACATCAGATATGAAAGGTTTCCTGTAGAAGTGGAGTATCTGTGTCCTTGGACACACATGTTAGATTGTTTGACTGTGTTCTTTTGTTGATTTTATTGTTTGACCAACCTATTAAATAACATTATCTGTTATAGATTGTAGATATTGTCTGATATTTGACCTCTCATCACTATAGCAAAAGCAAAGCAAAGCAAATTTATTTATATAGCACATTTCGTACACTGAGGCAATTCAAAGTGCTTTGCACTAAAAAACAAAAACAAAAACAGATAAAAGAACAAAGGAAAAAAATGCTTTGTTTTATGTATAAAATGCATAGATAGTGCAATACATCAAAATCACAATCAAATGTAAATTCACATTGCATCTAAAAATCAAGATGTAGTCAGGAGCAGTCAAAAGCCGTGGTGAACAACAAAGTCTTCAACCCATTTTTGAAAGCAGCAAGACCTGGGGCACATCTTAGATCTTCAGGAAGTTTATTCCAGCTATGTGTAGCATAATAAGCAAAAGTAGCCTCACCCTGTCTTGTCCTGATTCTAGGAACACTTAGCAGACTGGTCCCTGATGATCTTAGAGGTCTAGAGGGTTCATAGCAAGGAAGCAAGTCAGAGATGTATTTAGGCCCTGAACCATTAATCGTTTGTAAACCAGTAACATTATTTTGAAGTCAATTCTTTGTGATATTGGTAGCCAATGCAATGTTCTCAGAATTGGTGTGACGTGCTCTTATTTTTTGGTCCTTGTTAGGACTCTAGCAGCAGCATTCTGAATGAGCTGTAACTGTCTGAGTGTCTTTTTGGGGAGGCCTGAGAAGAGACCATTACAGTAATCTAACTTACTGGAAATGAAAGCGTGAATTAATTTCTCTAGATCTTGTTGTGACATATAACTTCTTATTCTGGCTATGTTTCTGAGATGGAAAAATGCAGATTTTGTAACAGACTTGATGTGACAATTAAAATTTAATTCGGAGTCAATAATTACACCAAGATTTTTGACTTGGTTTTTGGGCTTTAAAGAAAGGGAATCAAGATGTGCACCAACTGCTAGCCTTCCTTCCTTAGTACCAAAGACAATTATTTCTGTTTTGTCTTTATTTAGTTGAAGGAGGTTTTAACACATCCATTCATTGAGTTGATTGATGCATAGATGCAGTGAGTCAATAGGACCATAATCAGTTGTTGACAGAGCTATGTATAACGGAGTGTCATCCGCATAGTTATGGTAAGCAACTTTGTATTTGTTCATAATTTGGCCTAAAGGAAGCATATAGAGATTGAAAATGAGAGGTCTGAGAATCGAACCTTGAGGTACTCCACACATCATGCTGGCACGCTCAGATGTGTGGTTGCAAATGGAAACGTATTCCCTATTTTGTAGGTAGGACCTAAACCAGTTTAAGACTGTACCAGATAGTCCAACCCAGTTTTCAAGTCTATCTAGTAGTATTGAATGGTCCACTGTATCAAAAGCAGCGCTGAGATCAAGTAGCACGAGGACTGAAATTTTGCCTGCGTCGGTATTCAAGCGAATGTCATTTAGAACTTTAATTAAAGCCATTTCTGTGCTATGGTGCGGTCGATAGCCTGATTGAAATTTGTCGAGTAGGCCGTTGGAAGTTAAGTAGTTGTTAAGTTGTTGGTAAACAACTTTTTCAAGTATTTTGCTTATAAATGTTAAATTTGATATGGGCCTGTAGTTGCTGATTACAGAAGCATCCAAATTACTTTTTAAAAAAAAGAGGCTTAATGACTGCCGTTTTCAAGGCCTTTGGAAAGATTCCTGAGAAGAGGGAGTTATTAACTATTTGCAGCTATAGACATTTTTAAAAAAGGTTGTTGGTATAGTGTCGAGGCAGCATGTTGAAGGTTTAAGATGTTGTACAATTTCCTCCAGAGTACTATTATCAATTGTATTAAACTGGTTCATGTTTACCAAGTTACTGTAATGTGGAAGTAGTGGTGACATATGCTTGTTCATTGTTGAACTGCTGATAGTTTGTCTGATATTTTGAATTTTGTCTCTAAAGAAAAGAGCAAATTCATTGCATTTATCAATCGAGAGAAGTTCGGAGGCTGCCTGTGCTGGGGGGTTGGTCAGGCTGTCAACTGTGGCGAATAAGGTGCGTGTATTGTTAGTATTTTTATTGATGATGTCCGAGAAGAAAGATTGTCTTACATTTTTCAGTTCAAGATTATAAGAATGCAGCCTGTCTTCGTAGGTGTCATTGTGAATTTGCAGCTTAGTTTTCCGCCATTCACGTTCAGCCTTTCGGCACGCTCTCCTCTGGTTTTTTACTGATGTAGCGTTTCTCCATGGTGCCTTTTGCTTACCAGACAATACTTTCACCTTAACAGGTGCGATTCTATCAAAAATATTCACGATTTTCATGTTAAAATGTTCTAGGAGATCATCAACAGATGCTGAAGTGAAAGTTGGTGACGGGCTAATGGCCTGCTTAAACAGCGAGCCCGTATTGTCATTAATGTAGCCTATCTTGACAGTTTCTGATCTAATGTGAGTGTCAGGAGTCATAGACATTTCAAGGAAAACACAAAAGTGATCAGACAGAGCAACATCAGCAGCAATAAGAAATGATGACTTAAGACCTCTTGTGATAAATAGGTCCAACGTATGACCCCGGTTGTGAGTGGGCCCAGAGACATGTTGAGTTAGTCCAAAGATGTCCAGTAAGTTATTAAAGACTTTTGCATTGTCATCATTGGGGTTGTCAATATGAATGTTGAAATCTCCTGATATAGATAGGCAGTCATATTCCAAGGAGATTATGGAGAGCAATTTGGCAAATTCATCTAAAAAACTGCCAGAATACTTTGGAGGTCTGTATATAATCATGAGTAAGACACGGGGAGAGCCTTTTAGTACAGCAGCAACATATTCAAATGATGAAAATTCTCCAAATGATACCTGCTTACACTGAAACTGGTCAGAAAAAAGAGCAACTACTCCTCCCCCTTTCCTGTCCATTCTGGGGGCATCAATGAACGTAAAAATTTGGGTGTGCTGATTCTGTAAGAACAGCTGCTCTGTTGGTTCAATCAAGCCAGGTTTCCGTAAGGAACATAAAATCTAAATTATGAGTAGTAATGAAGTCATTGATTAAGAGAGACTTATTTGATAATGATCTTGCATTTAGCAGTGCAGCTTTAATGGTTTTAGTGACAGGGTGCAGGGACACAAACGGCTCTTGGGGAACAGCTATTAGGCTTGCTGTGTTCTCAGAACGTGTTGAGTACTGCCTGTTTTGTCTAGTGGTAATCAACACAGGAATGGATTGTGGTGACAGATGAGGCCTGTGGGGGGAGCTGGAGGGAGGAGCAGTATTGTTGTGAGCTGCTACTATGGGAGTAGAAGAAAAAGGCTCCGGGGAGGACGTCTGGCAGGTTAAACAGTCAGTCACGTGGGTCTGACTGAACCGCATACTGTATGTTAGCTGCTAGCGTGCGGCTACCCAGCCGATTGGGATGGACTCCGTCAGCTCTGAAAAGAGAGGAGCGATTGCAAAACAGATTGAAATTGTCAATAAAACCTATATTGTGAGCACTGCAGAAGGACTGTAGCCAGGTGTTGAGGCTAAGGAGTCTGCTAAAACGCTCCATTCCGCGAGCCAGAGTCGGAATGGGCCTGGAAATAAAAACAGACTTTCCACAAGTATTCAAAAGTTTTAAAAGATCGTTAAAATCGTTTTTGGCTCAGCTCAGACTGTTGACGAGTTGCATCATTGGACCCCACATGAACTATTACACGTTTGGTGGAGGACGGGAGAGAGTGCAGCAGCACTGGGAGTTTATGCAACATGACAGGGACTGTGGCTCCGGGAAAACAATGTGTGACAGCATTGAAGAAGCGGATGTTTCTCATGATGGAATCCCCAACTATTAACGTGGTTGGGGAGAAGAGGTGACAAGGAGATGACGGCTGTGGGCTCCCATGGCAGGGGAGAGCACAGTCTGTGTCTACATTGTGTGTAGGGGAAGTAGACTGAGGATGGAATGAGCGTTTGAGAACAGCCTCTTTCAGGAGCTTGCGATGGGATGAGGAGGTCTTGGATGCGCGGCGAGGTTGACATGTCAGCACGGAGGAACGGTGTTTAAGAAACATAGGAGATGGAGGGGGGTCGTTGTGAACAGTGAGTGGGGGAAAGTGTTGCTCGTCCAGGATGGAAAACATGTTGGACAGCTGGAGAGACTGAGGCGGGGGTGAGCAGCTGGGGGGCCTCCCATTATGTTTACCTTTACGGACATCAGTCCAAGACTCCCCTGACTGGGTCTGGGAGTGAAGTTTATCAGAGCCCTGGGCCTTGCCCCAAGCTGAGACCAGTGATCTGCAGCCGGGGCGGCGCTATCTGGACACGGAAGTGGGACAGTTGTGTTCAGTTCCCCGGCGATTGTGGAGTTAGCAGCGGGACCCATAGCGATGACCATCGAGTCCATGGTCCGCTCTTCCTCTCTTAACTGGTACAGGATGGATATATTCCCTTCCAACTCGGTGATCCTCTGGGTCAGCCAGAGGCAGCTTTCACATTCAGGCGAGGTGAGTGGAGGCATGTCTTATTGTGTTCGAAAACTCTCCAGCCACAACTTCCTCTGCTTGCGGGTTTGCTTACAGCATGCAATATTGACACAAATCTTGGTACAAATCCAGGAGATATGAGCTCTTTATCAACTTTATCAAATTTGAAGCAGAATGATGTCTATAGACCAGATTCACACGGCAGCCACACGTCAGCCATCTTACTCCCTGAGAGTACAACGGATCTAATGTAGCTTTGTTTGTCTGCAGGGTTACACAAAACCTACTGGACAGATGGAATAATGGGCCACGGAATAATCCATCACATGTAGGTGCAGATCTGGATAAAGGGGGAATCCTGGAACGTTTCAGAACTTTCCCTTAACATTTTAAGATGGTGCATTTTTCAGCATCTTTCCTTATGACACAAAAGCTACTGAGCAGATTTCCACTAAACACTGTGGAGCGGTGCAGCGCGGGTCAGACAGGCTAATCAGACATATGTAGGATTGTTCAGCCTTGACAGAGCTACCTGCTCTCTGCTGCATGACAGGCCTTTGTTGTTTTCTTTTCTTTGTCACAGTCAGCTGTGCAGAGAATATTTTTAATCCAGGTATATGTGCACACTTGATGTGTTCTCCTTTAATATTCTGATCCTTTCCTCGTCTTTAAATTCGACTTGTTTGGTCTTTGCTTCACATTAAGATTGATCCATGGATGAAGTTTGTTGCACTATTATTATAATATTTGTTTTGAGCACAGTGAAGACTTAACACTAGTATGGTCAACCCTGAAAACAAAAGAATGGCAATACTTCAACCCAGGTTTTGGGGCTGGATGTGAAATTAATAAAATGATGATAAGAATCAGTTTGAGGTTGGAGAAAAGTAGAGTACATAAAGTTCATTTGATACCATAACAAATCAGGAATGTTGAGGGGACACCTTGTGATACTATTATTCAGATTAAGATTGTCCTTTACAAAAATATAGAAACCATGAAGGCAGCAGCACTAGTGCTTTAAATGTTCCAAACTGTGAGGTCAGCTGTTAAAAAGTAGGTGTTGCCCAGTAGCAGTGTGATGTCCCTACTGTAATAGTTCAGATATTAGTGTCATAGATTACTGTAATGTAGCTTTAAGTTTAAACCTGAGACCATGTGGACTCCAGAGCTGTCTGAGGGACTCCAGAGCCCTCTAATGGACTCCAGAGCCCTCTGAGGGACTCCAGAGCCCTCTGAGGGACTCCAGAGCCCTCTGAGAGACTCCAGAGCCCTCTGAGAGACCCCAGAGCTCTCTGGGGGACTCCAGAGCCCTCTGAGAGACTCCAGAGCCCTCTGAGAGACTCCAGAGCCCTCTGAGAGACTCCAGAGCCCTTTAAGAGACTCCAGAGCCCTCTGAGAGACTCCAGAGCCCTTTGAGAGACTCCAGAGCCCTCTGAGAGACTCCAGAGCCCTTTGAGAGACTCCAGAGCCCTCTGAGAGACTCCAGAGCCCTCTGAGAGACTCCAGAGCCCTCTGAGAGACTCCAGAGCCCTCTGAGAGACTCCAGAGCCCTTTAAGGGACTCCAGAGCCCTCTGAGGGACTCCAGAGCCCTCTGAGGGACTCCAGAGCCCTCTGAGGGACTCCAGAGCCCTCTGAGGGACTCCAGAGCCCTCTGAGAGACTCCAGAGCCCTCTGAGAGACTCCAGAGCCCTCTGAGAGACTCCAGAGCCCTCTGAGAGACTCCAGAGCCCTCTGAGAGACTCCAGAGCCCTCTGAGGGACTCCAGAGCCCTCTGAGGGACTCCAGAGCCCTCTGAGGGACTCCAGAGCCCTCTGAGGGACTCCAGAGCCCTCTGAGGGACTCCAGAGCCCTTTAAGAGACTCCAGAGCCCTCTGAGAGACTCCAGAGCCCTCTGAGAGACTCCAGAGCCCTCTGAGAGACTCCAGAGCCCTCTGAGAGACTCCAGAGCCCTCTGAGAGACTCCAGAGCCCTCTGAGGGACTCCAGAGCCCTCTGAGGGACTCCAGAGCCCTCTGAGGGACTCCAGAGCTCTCTGAGGGACTCTGGAGTCCAGAGCCCTCTAAGGTCAGTGTTGAAAGAGTTTAGGACAAGATGTAACTGAATTAAACATATTACAAAATAAAATGCCAGTGTTACAACACACAGGAGCTCCTGGAGCAGTGGTCATGATTAATTGATGATCAGATTTTCGATGATGGTTTTTGGCAAACCTCTTCATATTTTCAGCAGCTGAATGTCCGTACAGCTGCAGTAATGCACTCAGTATGTCTCCATAAGACAGGAAGAGAACATTAATGAACAGTCTAGTGTATAGTCTTAATATTGTGTTTGCATCACCAAACACTAAACTGCAGGTTAAGTCAGGAGCAGACTATAAACTGTTACCAGTGACCTGATCATTGATGCATATTTATGGTTTGTAGAAGAAAACTGATGATGATGTAATGAGCTCACAGCAGGTATCTTATTACTGTAGTGTTGTGGTAATGCTGATGATGATGTAATGAGCTCACAGCATGTATCTTATTACTGTAGTGTTGTGGTAATGCTGATGATGTAATGAGCTCACAGCATGTATCTTATTACTGTAGTGTTGTGGTAATGCTGATGATGATGTAATGAGCTCACAGCAGGTATCTTATTACTGTAGGTTTGTGGTAATGCTGTTACCTGCCCAGAGATGTGTTTCAGTGAAAATATTAACATCACTGCACTGCAGGAAGGGAAGCTAAAGTCTTTGTTGCTCTGCAGGAAGCTGGAACAAAATATCAATATGTTGATGTAATTGTGTTTTTTGTTGCAATACTGTATTACTCTTATTTTTTGAGTTTTCCAATGAAAGATGAATTTGAGGTCATCTTCTTCATAGCATGGAGGGTATTTCCTACACTGATGCATTCTTTGTAAAAGTTCTGTGGGCTGTCAGAGGGAGATGTCATCTTCAGAGGACTCTGGTTAAACAACACAATAATAACACCTTTTACATGGAGGTTGATCTCATCCATGAAACATCATGGAGGGATGTGGCAGGAGCCAGGCAACATAAACCAACACAACATAAACAATATAAACATCCTCATCTTCATCCTCTTTACAAGGCAGCAAGTCTTTTTGGATATTCCTTTAAAATAAGATATAATACAACGCCTAAAATGGCTTGTTTGTCTCATCCTCATCTAACATATTTTCATATATTTATGTGAGGTTGAGTATCAGTCATATTTGTAGCCAGCAAATATATTTTAATTATTTAATTAGTGTGATTCATAATCAGTGGTCAAAGTGTCTCTTTATTTATTTATGCAGTCATAGTGGTGTCAGCTCTGATGTGTCTGTCTCTGCTGGCCCTGAGTGTTGATGGTCCAGTTCACACACACAAACAGATACACACACATACACACCAATAGATCCAGCTCACACACTGTGATGCTCCATCACTGGTTGGTGTGGACTTAGTGACAGTATAGCTGAATGACTTTCATTGTAGCAGAGAGCAAGCACACACACACACACACACACACACACTTATTGTGCCTTTATCAGAGTTCATCAGAGGACAATAGGATGTGTGATTTGAAATGCTGCGTAGCTAATGCTGCTTATGGTTACACCTCTCTATATATGTCAGTCATTACACGGGAAAACCTTTGTGTCTTCTGTGTGTGTGTGTGTGTGTGTGTGTGTGTGTGTGTGTGTGTGTTTCAATCAGTTTTTACTGTCGTCGAAGCAGAACTATACTGAGTTGTTTGCCATTCTGCGGTTTTGTAGTTTAGATTAATTAAAGGGGCAGTTCAGCCTTTGTGCCGTCCTCGTTTGCTACTTGGGCCCAAACCTGTAGATTGTTATGGTGTGATGTTTAACCCAGTTTAGCAACATTAACATTCATTTGAAATGGTCTTTCTAAGATCAGTGTAAGCTCTCTCCTCATCTGTCGCTGCTCCTGCTCCAATGTTTTCACCATCTAGTCTCTGATGTGTCTCCTGCCCTTCGTAGTGGACAGGTGGTGGACAGGTAGTGGACAGGTTGTGAACAGGTGGCGGACAGGTAGTGGACAGGTTGTGAACAGGTGGCGGACAGGTAGTGAACAGGTGGCGGACAGGTAGTGAACAGGTGGTGGACAGGTGGTGAACAGGTGGTGGACCGGTAGTGAACAGGAAGTGGACAGGTGGTGAACAGGCGGTGGACAGGCGGTGAACAGGTAGTGGACAGGTGGTGAACAGGTGGTGAACAGGAGGTGAACAGGTGGTGAACAGGTGGTGAACAGGTGGTGAACAGGTGGTAAACAGGTAGTGGACAGGAGGTGGACAGGTAGTGGGCAGGTGGTGAACAGGTAGTGGACAGGTGGTGAACAGGTAGTGGACAGGTAGTGGACAGGAGGTGGACAGGAAGTGGACAGGTGGTGAACAGGTGGTGAACAGGAAGTGGACAGGTGGTGAACACGTGTTGAACGGTAGCTTCATCAATGCTTTGCACAATAGCACTGCAACAAAGACCCGTTCCTTCACCCCCTGTGTTTATTTACACTGAATAAATTAAAGTGCATTGCTAGATTGGACGTTTTTCAGCATTTTACCCCAGTAATGCAAAAACTACTGAACTGATTTCTACAAAACTGAGTGGAGGGATGTGTCCACCAATCTACACACGTGTAGGATTGTTGAGCCTCAGTGTAGGTATGTGCTGTACTTATAGTTAATCTTTGCTTAGGAGCCATGTAACATCTTATGTTAGGAGTTCAGACCTGCTGTCTGCGTTCTCTCTCTTTTCGTTTCCATTCTACTTAGCTGAGATCACTGAAAATCCATCATATAGTAAATTATGGGATGCTGTCATCTCTGACTGACTGAAATATGATTGTCAGTAAACATTGTATTGATGTATAATGATGCATAATTATTCCCATTGTTCACCCTTCAGCTCTGTGTCGTCTCTGTGGGTGTTGATCATCTAGCTGGTGAACCTATATCTGACTGTAACTCAGTGGAGGATGTTTGGTGTGTGTGAACATGTTCATGTAAGATGTTAAATTGTTCCTCCATAAACATTCTGTTTTCCCGTCCTTTAAAAACACTGTCAGACTATTTTTGGATGGTTTCATCCAAAGCTAAAACATTCTTCCCCATCCATAAAGAAGTGTGACGTTGCATGTAATTACTTTTGTTACTGGCAGCCCTGAGTCCAGTGGAGGCTGTCAGGAACCTGGTTTATATTGTTCTCAGCATGGAAAGAAAGCTAAATTACAGTACGACATTTGACCCAACAGCAACGCATCTTTCTAAAAACAGTGTCCTGGCTTCTGTATTTCCAAACCTTTTTTTGCAATCCCAGATTAAATTGATCTGGTAGGTTTTGTCTTGGTTTCATTTTCAGATATAATATATCTGTATATTTGCAGTCTTTGGATAGATTCATCTCTTGGTCAGCATAATATCACACTTCTTTGAACACAGACATGAGAAAATATTCTGAATCAATTTGCATATTTTTCATGTTCACTTATCTCAGCCACAAATGCAGAACCAGAGGGATTAGGCAGAAATTAAAAGCAGCACAATGTTCGCTCCTCTTGATGATTTTATATCGAATTAAACACACTGAAAGAGTAGAAGTTGGAAAGTGCAGAGGTTTTATTTGCAGAAGGGATATTTTCTCTGCTGGCTACTTTGTTAAATTGTTAAATTTCAATTAAAGTTGTTTTGTTATGGTCTGTGTTCCTCCACAACAGCAGCATGGATTAAAATAATGATTAATTATATGGGATGGGCATATCAAGCAAAATACTAATCGAGGGGTGCAGATAGTGCAGTGGTTAGAGCGCGTGTCCCATGTCGCAGGGGTTCGATTCCACCCGCAGCCATTTGCTGCATGTCTTTCCTCCACTCTCCTGCATTTCCTGTCATCTCTCCAGCTGTCTCTATCTAATAAAGGGGCGGCTGTGGCTCAGGGGGTAGAGCGGTCGTTCACGGAACAAAAGGTCGGTGGTTCGATCCTCAGCCCCTGCAAGTCCACAAGTTGAAGTATCCTTGAGCAAGATACTGAACCCCAATTTGCTCCCCGGGCGCCGCATGTAGTGGCAGCCCACTGCTCCTCAGGGATGGGTCAAATGCAGAGAAAGAATTTCCCCATGTGGGACTAATAAAGGTATCATTAAAGGCAAAAAATGCCAGAATATCAACTACTAATCCATTAATACTAACGTGTCTGCACACAGAGAGAGAGAGACAGGAGCTAATTTTTCAACTCGTGCTCATCGAGTTAGCAGCTCACGTAGATTATCATCATATAATTTCTCCAGTATTTGATAGTTTCTCTAGATGAAACCATTGCCTTCAACAAAGCTGATAGGAAGCATGTTAGCTGTCATCTGTGAGACGACGGCCAATGTGTACTCTGCACGTCTAACATTACTACTTCATTCAATAGTACTACAACATCACACCTGAACGTAGTACTACAACATCAAACCTGAACATAGTACTACAACATCACACCTGAACGTAGTACTACAACGTCACACCTGAACGTAGTACTACAACGTCACACCTGAACGTAGTACTACAACATCACACCTGAACATAGTACTACAACATCACACCTGAACGTAGTACTACAACATCACACCTGAACATAGTACTACAACATCACACCTGAACGTAGTACTACAACATCACACCTGAACGTAGTACTACAACATCACACCTGAACATAGTACTACAACGTCACACCTGAACGTAGTACTACAACATCAAACCTGAACGTAGTACTACAACATCACACCTGAACGTAGTACTACAACATCACACCTGAACATAGTACTACAACATCACACCTGAACGTAGTACTACAACATCACACCTGAACATAGTACTACAACATCACACCTGAACGTAGTACTACAACATCACACCTGAACATAGTACTACAACATCACACCTGAACATAGTACTACAACATCACACCTGAACATAGTACTACAACATCACACCTGAACGTAGTACTACAACATCACACCTGAACGTAGTACTACAACATCACACCTGAACGTAGTACTACAACATCACACCTGAACGTAGTACTACAACATCACACCTGAACGTAGTACTACAACATCACACGTGAACATAGTACTACAACATCACACCTGAACATAGTACTACAACGTCACACGTGAACATAATACTACAACGTCACACGTGAACATAATACTACAACATCACACCTGAACGTAGTACTACAACATCACACCTGAACGTAGTACTACAACATCACACCTGAACGTAGTACTACAACGTCACACCTGAACATAGTACTACAACGTCACACCTGAACATAGTACTACAACGTCACACCTGAACGTAGTACTACAACGTCACACCTGAACGTAGTACTACAACATCACACCTGAACATAGTACTACAACATCACACCTGAACATAGTACTACAACGTCACACGTGAACATAATACTACAACGTCACACCTGAACGTAGTACTACAACATCACACCTGAACGTAGTACTACAACGTCACACCTGAACGTAGTACTACAACGTCACACCTGAACGTAGTACTACAACGTCACACCTGAACGTAGTACTACAACGTCACACCTGAACATAGTACTACAACGTCACACCTGAACATAGTACTATAACGTCACACCTGAACATAGTACTATACCGTCACACCTGAACATATTACTATAACGTCACACCTGGACATAGTACTACAACGTCACACCTGAACATAGTACTACAACGTCACACCTGAACATAGTACTACAACGTCACACCTGAACATAGTACTATAACGTCACACCTGGACATAGTACTACAACGTCACACCTGAACATAGTACTACAACGTCACACCTGAACATAGTACTACAACGTCACACCTGAACATAGTACTACAACGTCACAGAGGTGGAACAAACGGACACCTCATTACTCCTTCATTGTGTTCAGACAGACGTCAGGGCGGAATAAAGGAACAACAGGCCCAGAATGAAAACACTGTCTGAATGGGACTTTAGAGTCTAAAATTCTTTTATGAATACATAAAGGGAATGTAGTTTCCTTATTGTCTCTCTTTCTGTGTCTCTCTCTCCAGTCACTGATGTGGAACTGAAGCGGCTGAAGGATGCCTTCAAGAGAACCAGCGGCCTCACCTATTACATGACCCAGCAGTGCTTCTACAGAGAAGTCCTGGGAGATGGAGTTCCCCTGAAAGTTGCAGAGGTAAGCCACAGTAATATCTCAACCCATCTGCAAATGAGCATGAATGTCATGAGGCCCTAAAAGAGATGATTCTTGATTTGAACCTTTTGAAGCCTTAATAACCTGAACAGAATTGATAATACAGAAGTCTTCCTTTTATGGTCTGATCCAGTTCTGCATGCCAAACAAAAGTCATCATTACATCCTCAGTGTTTAGTATTTCCTGTTGTTAAGAGCTTGATGGGGCCAGTCGGTAAGAGATCAATCTTAAATGCAAAGCAATAGTCCATAAATAATGGAGAATGGCAGTAAGAATAGCTCGCTGTGCCTCGGCCTGAATCTGAGGCATTGTAAACTGTTTGAAAAGATACAGGCATTAAAATGCTAACAGGGATTAATATCTGAAAAATCTGATTTTAAATACCAGACAGAAGATAATGAATCTATGAAGCAGTTTAAAATAGCGTTTGTTAATGTTAATGCTGCTAATGCTAACTGACAAGTAACAACAGTATAAACAGTTAACATAGTATAATATGTAATCCCTGTATTCCCAACGTGGCATCGCTGGTTAGCATCGTGAATTTATAGAACTGCAGCTACCTTCCCTTACATACTTTAATATGATGGCAGCTGACTGAGCTGATATTTGTCCTCCTGGCTGATGAAGTTGGCAGGTTCAAAAAAATATTCAGGAGTCACACAGATTGTTTGAGCTGTGAGGTTTAAAAAGTCAACCCCATTATATTACAGTACAATTTAATACAAAACAACAAAACCCAGAAATGTTCAGGGCTTCATGCTGTGTTTAAGAATAAGAGGATCTGTGGAATCTTTGTGTTAAAGATAAATGCCCTGCTGTGAATAGTCGTTTGTGTCTGATAGTTTATTCACAAATAAAAACCAAATCTTCTCCTTCGCACTGATTGAAAAATCCACATCATATAACAACACAAATGATGTTCATTTTGTCACTGATTGGCTCCAAACCAGTCATGTCACAAAAGCATCTCATACAACCAGGTGTTGAAGGAACGATGTGTAAAACACATTCACTAAGCAAAAGAAGCCAGGATAGACATCAGGAAGCGTGTCATACTGTAGGACGTGTTGCTTACAGCAGTCATTGATCATTTACTTTAACAACACACACCTTGTCTTTTGAATGGCTGAGAGAAAGAAGTTTGCCTGCCAAGATAGAAAAGTGTTTTATAAATGTTTGACTTCTCAGAGAACACCACCACACTTTCTCCGTTCTCCCCACCTGTCACCATGGCAGCAGCTAGAGGTATATTCTCATTCATGCTGATGGAACGTCAGGTGAAATCTCTGTCCACAAACATTTCTGGGTCTTCACAGTAAAACAGCGTCTCCTAAACATCTAAAGGGGATTAAAATGACAACAACAACAACAAACCCAAATGAGCCTGATCCAGTCCTCTCTGCATCTGTATGGGACGACCCACTGGCTGAATGAGCTGCTAATCTGCACATAGCTTTTCATTACACAAGTGAAACTCCTCTGCTGTGTGTGACCCACTGACATAACACACATTTCAGCTCACTGAGTGCAGAGTCACGTCTCCACGGCTCACATGCACCAAACAATGCAATGTTTTTACTCACTGCTCTGTAAATCCTCTCCTCCGTTCTCTGACTGCAGCTTGACTGAAGTACATCAGTCCCTCCCCTCAAGGACTGTTTGCTCAGCTAAGACCTGAGCTGACTGGGACTTTGGAAGTTAGAAATAATTTGATGAATATGTTTTTGTCCTGCATGATTGACAACCCAGGGGCCAGAGTGTGTTGCAGTACAACACATACTGGCCCCAGAGGACACCTTCATGATGATTCTAAGGCTAGTATCAGAAACAGACACATTACTCTCATCTTTTACATCCAGTGTTTGAACATGGAAGATGACTCATGATGATCTGACATAAGAATCTAAATAAAATGTTTCCTATCTAGAATTTTCTCATGCTTTTCTATAGGCCGGTGGACCTTTCACAATAACTAAACCGCTTTGTATGACTTTACTACCCCTCATAGGGATGGATCACATAGTCATTGTTTAACTGAAGGGATAGGAGAAATGACCATCCAAGCTGGGAAAGGAACCGGTGACCTTTTTATCACCGAACTGCAACTGAATATTTTTTGAGGGACATTCTGATTTCATGTAGTTTCATTTCTTTCCACCATGTTGGCCACTTTGCTGCACCATTAAATTCAATCCTGCTTCCATACTGGTGCCTGGATGGAAGCTGAGGAGGCACCAGGAAGCGACAGCCACCGTGGATGAGCTTGGCTAACACAACGCTCTGAATGCACCAACAGAACATTACAGAAAGACTGAACTGGTTCCCATTGAGACACAGAATTGCATCGAGTAGAAAGATATCTGGCAGAAGTCCTTTGTTTCTTCTCACCCTTACTGTCTGTGTGGTTCATCACTAAATAATACTGAATAACAACCTAAGTATTCCATAAGAAATGATAAAGAGACAGAAGGGCACATATGACAATCTGCGGGTGAAACCATTATATGTGTAGCTGTATTTCCAGAAGTATTAGAATTATGTCCACGTTTGGTTGTGTGTAGCTCAGGCGTCAGCATCACCTCTCTGTCATCACTTATGATCCACTAGATGTGTGTTTGTGTCCACAGAGACATGATATGCCTGTGTGTTCTCCTTCTTATTATTTCACTGTGTTCTGGATGTTTGTGTGCATCAGCCTGTGGGTAGTGGTCTCCTAACACCCAGACAATAACAGTGTGTGTCTCTCTGCTCTGTCTGTCTCATGGATGTATTAAAAGCTGCAGGTGTGTGTGTGTGTTTCACTCTGATGTGGCGCCTTCCTGCAGGGTTGTGTGGAGATGTGGGCGGTTTTATTAGTGCTTCTGAAGATGAGGAACGTAAAGATGGTATGAAGTTGTCTGCTCTGTGTGTTTTAGGTGATCTACACCTCATTTGGAGGCTCGTCTAAAGGGCTGCACTTCAACAACTTGATCGTGGGCCTTGTGCTTCTGACCAGAGGACGCGATGAGGAGAAGGCCAAGTGTAAGTTGTCACTGTGTAGATGTTTCCAACAAACAACATACTGTGAAAGTCTTGTCCTGAGCAAAATAAATCATCCAGTCTCTGAAAAAAATATCCAACCACAAGCTGCAAATATCGTCTATCAATACAGCAAATAGTTTAGACTACAGCACATAAAAACTCTTATTCCATAAACTTCCTATCTTGGAGTAAACCAAGAGCACAAGATGACTCCAGACAGGTCGTCAGCTGAAATCCAAGTCTCAGATGGACATGAAAAGCTTCTATTATATGTTTTTTAAGATGAAATCGTCAGTGGCCTCAAAACTCAAAGCAGTAGCAGACCACCTGTCTATGCAGGAATAATAGAGGCAGTGGTCACCTTTAAATGGAAACGTTCCTCCCATCTCACACAGCTTTGCATCATTACACTGCTGGTAGTATGTACAAATGAATGTATGTTAAACTCTCCATTTTGCCTGCACCCAATTGTATTATTGTATGGCCTCTACAGACAAGAGAAGTGTCCCAGAATATAATCTGAATATATTTTTGGAGTCATCTTGTTAAGAAAAAATTTAATGAATTCCACAAACCAAAGCTCTAAAACCTAATCCTCAATGTAGAATAAATACTTTAAAAAATGCAAGCGGTTTAAACTGGTATTGTCTGGTTCTGGACCAGAGTCGACCTTCGTAACCATTACACCACAGACCTTGTTGAAGGAGAGGAAACATAAACCTTATTACCTCACTACAAATAAGGAATCTGTCTGCCTGTAATTCGCCGACCTCGAGAACGTTCATCAGATTTGCCTCAGTCCTGGCATCTGAGTTGCTGGGGGCCCAGGGAAGTGCGGTGTCGATTTTGGTTCATTCGGGATATGCGACACATTCAATATTAGAATAAAGAGGCAAAACGGCACTCTGTGCAGCCTCAGAGCTCTGAGGACTGAGTCTGGTTTGTCCTCATCTACGTCTGCAGGCCACAGGCCAAACCAGTGAGCCCTTCTGAACAGGCATGTTTAAAACCGACACTGCTCCACTAATACAGTCATTACAGTGGGGTTTATAAAAAAGAGGTACTGATGCAGGTTCCTTCCTGGAGGATGTATTTATTTCTGATAGTATGAGTGTTTTTCTGTGTCCTCTTTTCTTGTCACCTCTCTGTCTCCTCCTCTCTGTCACTTCCTCATTCTCTTTCTCATCGCTGTAGCGGATGTGTTTCCTGCTCTCTTATCCATCAGGATGGTACTGACGCTGTAGCTTCTATCGTCTGTACTGCAGCTGTGTGAATGAGGCCTGCCTGTGTGTGATAAAGCTGAACTCTCCTGTGTGTACCTGTGTGCGCTCTCTCACAGATCTCTTCAGCCTGTTTGCCAGTGATCTGGGTGGATACGCTGCAAGGGAAGATATAGAGGCAGTTCTGCAGGTCCTGGATGGAGAGATCCCCAGCTCCCTCAAGAAGTGCTTCAGTGAGGTCAGCCTGTGTGTCACCACATGGATACACCTATGAGGGTCTGGAACCTGTGTGTGTGTGTGTGTGTGTGTGTGTGTGTGTGTGTGTGTGTGTGTGTGTGTGTGTGTGCGTGTGCGTGCGTGTGTGTGTGTGTGTGTGGGGGGGGGTTGGGTGTGTGTGTGTGGGGGGGTTGGGTGCGTGTGTGTGTGTGTGTGTGGGGGGGTTGGGTGCGTGTGTGTGTGTGTGTGTGTGGGGGGGGGGTTGGGTGTGTGTGTGGGGGGGGGTTGGGTGCGTGTGTGTGTGTGTGTGGGGGGGGGGGGGGGTTGGGTGTGTGTGTGTGTGGGGGGGGGGTGTGGCAAGGTGATTAAATGTCTTTGATCACCTACACAACATGTTTTCTCATTTGATTTGATTTTAGAATTACATTTTTTCATTATTATTTACTATTTTGTTTTATGTTCAATTGAACATTTGCACAAATGTTCTAAATAGAAGGAGAAAAATAATATCTAAGTATCTTTCATTTGTAGAGTACTGTATTGTAATTATTATTATATGGTCATTTAACACTGTATTTTCTATTTTTAGTATTACATTATTCATTCACAGCACAAAATGTGCTCTATGGTGGTATGATGGTGTGATATGTGTTGTAGCTCATTTCATATCCAGACAACATCAGGAAATGAGGTTTTGGTCTTCCTGCACAGCCCTAATACTGATTTTGATGTTACTTCAATATTGAATCCAATCCGATGCTTATATTTCTGTATCTTACACATTACAATAATATGTATTAAGATGAATGCAGCCTTCTAAGTATGCATAACAGATGCAGCTTCTGCTTTCAACACACTTAACTGTGTGTTTGTCCATGCAGAGTGACAAGGTGACCTATGAGCGCTTCAGGAACTGGCTCCTGCAGAACAAAGAGGCCTTCACTCTGTCCAGATGGCTCCTGTCTGGAGGCGTGTGTGTCACACTGACCGATGACAGCGACACGCCCACCTTCTACCAGACCCTGGCTGGTGTCACACACTGTAAGTCCTAAAAAGCTCTCAGTCAACATGTGTCCACATACTTCACACACAGTCACATTAATATGAGGTCATTGTTGGTCTGCCTCTGAGCCAGAGCGGAGGTTGTAACAGCACCACCAGCATCTGCAGTAATGGACTGAGTCTGTGTGGTGGCAGGACAGGACGGGGTGTGATGTGTTCTATGTGCTACCCAGAACTCAAAACAGGGATATCTAAGCAGCGAGTTTCGTTTTTTTGTTCCATGTAAAGAAACAGAGGTTACAGAGAAGGCTTTCGGTTGGAGTCGTTTTGCTATCTCTGGGTAAAAAGGGGGCCTCTGACCAGCTCTGACTGTTCTCATTCTTTTATTTCCAATTTCCATTTCCAAAGCGGACATATAGGGTCCCTATGTGTCCGTACGTAACGGGGAATCGTAATTGATTTCCTCAATTTGCTTATTTTTTACATTTACATTTGTCATGTTAGTTTGCTCACATTCACCTATGATGGAGGTTTTCTAGTTTGCAGATGTGTCCTGATAAAAAGAGCGGGTGTAGAGCTACTGTAAAGCCTTTAATATGAAATATTTGACCAGGAATTGTAGCTTAAAATCAATAAAAAGGTTAAGTAGGACTGACTAGTGAAAACAAACCGTATATTTAAAGATGAGCTGAGAGCAGCAGAGTGGTGAGAATGACATGACGTCTTACTGGTAGAATAAGGTCTCTGGGAATTAACTTTTATTATGCAGACATTTAAAGATGGAGGAGATGTTTGCACACAAAGAAAATCAACAGCAAATTAAATTTTGAGCATAAATTCAGTGCTCTGGCTTCAGAATGGTTTGTTTTGAGCCTGTCAGGGTTTTGCAGATGCTCTGCAGTCCAGGTGTGTTCTTCATATCTCTGTGATGTGACCCCCAGCTGCATCTTCTCCCTCCTCTGCCTCTCCTGTCAGTGTCAGGAAATGTCATGAATGTCATTACACTGCATTGCCCCCCCCCCCCTCCATCAGTGGTAGTGAATGCCCTGGGATGTGACTGACAGGCTCGATTGATCACCCTCATTCATCCGCTCTCCTCCTTCCGCTCAGTTTTCCTTTCTCATCTCTCCTTCATAGCGTCTCTGTCCTCCATCTGCCACCATTTATATCCATTTATTCTGTGTCACACCCAGCCCTGCACCATGGAGACCGCTGTTCATGTGATCATAGAAGCCTGATAACTTTCTCATCCATATTATTCTCATTTAAATTACTGATATCTTCAACTGTCAAAGTTGACTTTGAAGAATAAAAGATTTTGAGTGGTTTGTGTAATTTCTGCTGGGTGCAGACTACTGCCCACCGTTACACCATTTTTTTGTTGTTACCATACAATAATCCAATTGCACCCACATAAAAGGAAAAGATGGCTCTGTTTGTGGCTCTTTTTGTTTGAGTGACTTTTCCAGTTGTAGGTTTGTCAGGCCAGGAGACGTTCTGTTGTGATATATGTTGACATTTTCACCTTCAGAAGACAATGTATGGTAGATTATTAAATTAAGGGCCCGAGCACCGAATATAAATAAAAATGTAATACATTTATATCTGTATCAGATTATGGTGCATGTGATTTTACATGCATGCTAATTCCTCCATACTTAAGAAACTGGATTCTCTTTGGGGTGACTGACTGCGGTGGCGATGACTGTGGTGATCTTGGTCATCCCGGTTGTGCCAATGACGATCATCTCTTTGCTGCATTAAACTGTAGTATTGAGTTGTTGGTAGTGTCAGAGAGACAAATACACGTAGCAGCAGCAGTGTCCTGATAAGTTAAAACAGTGGTCCTCAGCAGTGCCAGTACCTTAACGTAACAGATGTAGTGTCCACCACGACAATCTAATCCACTGTGGACCAGCACCGTATACAGCCTGTAGACCTGGGGTTCGCCTTGGGACGGAGACATGAAGGGCCGCAGGTCCAGGTGCTCTGGATACATCATACTTTAAGGAACAAAAAGAGGCTGATTAATTTCAAATTGCAGTGAAACAAACGGTCCTTTAACTCCATCAGGGTTCTGGATATTATATTCAACACATATCATATGAGGGTGAGCACATGGGCACTGCGGTGGATGGTAAATCCCTTCACAGCTGTGACCATTTGTTCGCACATGAGGGAAACAAGTATTTAGTTAGCTAACAATCAGATAATTAAATGAAACATTGTCTCTTTGCTGTCATCTTCACTGAATTGTTTTTGTCTGTGAAACAACTTACTTGTTGCATTGGCAAGCGTTGCATCCACCCTGCTGTTCAGGCTTCACAAACTGCTCCAGAGCACCGGAGACACTGTGAGCCTTCTGCATGGAGAGAAAAACAGCTCCAGTATTCTTATTAAGATCTTTCCACATTTACAGTAAAACTGAACCCACAAGTGATAATAAACACTGAGTAATTACCTCAATATCAAGAGGGACATCCAAAAATTGCTCAAACGTGTCAGAAACTGCTCTGCAGTGTAAACATGTGACTGAGAGAGAAAAGTCAGTTCATTAATAGTCTAGAAAAGCTATAAAACAACACAAAACTGAAACTTGGCTTCATATAAAACAAATAATCCCAGAAAAACAAATCAACTTGCCTCTGGACCTCAGGTACCTTCCAAGTACCTGGTGGATGAACGCAGTTCCCTGTTATGTCAAATCTATAAAATAAGAGTTATGAGTTTGCAAAATGTTCAAATGATCAACACAATTGAGAATACATCAAATATTGTAATATTTCCCAACACAGTCGATGACCTATATTAATACTTACTGGATTCCAGACAGGCAGGACTGCTGCATAGCTTCCATTGTGCATCAAAAAATTTGTGCATCCTCCTGTTGTCCATAGCTAAACTGATTTCCAACATCTGAGTCAGGTGAAAAGGAACAGAAAATAGCAAGATATATAAGAAGTAGATAAATTCTACCACACTTTGACATAGATGTCAAGTTAAAAGTTCTTTTAACAGCAGACTGCAAACACCCTGCAGAAACTTTCCCTCTAAAATTAGATTAGAGATGAACAGCCAAACATCGTCTGCCATCATTCATTTCAGGTAAACTTCAGTGCTTTAGCTGTAGAGATATTTACCTCTCAGCAGACTTTGTACGCTAGTGGCCCAAATGGTTTTTCCAGAGTTTGTGAAAACCTGGACAATGTGGTCCTCCATGATGCACATTATGCAGAAACCAAGTTCTTCACCTGCAGCAGCGACAGAAGGACAAAACACTCAGTAAGACATGTCTCAAGCAAGAAAGCAGCTCATAAATGCTGTCGAAGTGATCAAGAAAGAGGCATTTCCCGTGTTCTGCAGGCCTGCACCAATACGATGAACCTCCGCCCACTGATGGTTGAGGTTCTCTGGTGGAAACAGGACCATCAGGGGCTCATCAAGCCCATCACCGTTGCCCATCACTGGAAAAACAGACCAACATTACATTTAATGTCAATGTTCAATGAAAACTACTATTTGAGATAGATATACCTTAAATACGTTTTGTTTAGAACCTGTATTTGTTATTAGTCCTAGCAAAGTGTACATCAACATGTCCAATACCAGTGAGATAACATTAACAGCTGTTTAGTTGTTTAGTTTCAAATGCATGCACAACCCTACTGCTGGATAAGATGGATCCAAAATCCTAACTGGTTCCCTCCCAGCTTTCATAACACAGCTGATATCAGCATTTGCCCCTACCCTGCTTTTTGGGGCAGTCCTATGAGGAGGTTGAATTTTTGGATTAGTGCTTACAGAAAACTGAACATAGAAACAGATATACAAATGGACAAAAGTATTGGGACACATGGCCCTGTACACCTACATGAACTTTTATGACATCCCTTTCTAAATTCAGAGGCTTTAATATGGAGTTGGTCCCCCTTTGCAGCTACAGTATAACACCTTCTACTGTGTCTGTGGGAATTTTTTACCGTTCATGCAGAAGAGCATTTGTGAGGTCAGGCACTGATTTTGGGCAAGCAGGCCTGGCTCATAATCTATGTTCCAGTTCATCCCAAAGGTGTTCAATGGGGTTGAGGTCATGGCTCTGGTGTGCCAGTTAAGTTCTTCCACACCAAACTCATCCAACCATGTCTTTATGGACCTTGCTTTGTGCACTGAGGCACAGTCATGCTGGACCAGGAAAGGGTCTTCCCCAAACTGGTCCCACAACGTTGGAAGCATAGAATTGTCCAAAATGTCTTGGTATGCTGAAACATAAAGATTTCCCTTCACTGGAACTAAGGAGCCAAGTCTAACCCTGAAAAACAACCCCACGTGAACTGTCCAATTTTTTTTTTTTTTTAACAAACTTCTCCAGCTCCCACCCTAAAGACATCCAAATGTCAAAAATCTGTTAAAATCAAAGCGCCACCTGCTGGCAACAGGAAATGCCAATGTGTATGCTTTTATGTGCTCCTAATAGCCTGTTCACCATTTTGGCCTCAAATGTAATCAGAAGAGCTTTGAGACCTTGATGATGGTTTAATGTGAATCTAGTCAGCTGCTGGTAAATGGTGAAGGTGTGGCCTCTTGGCGAAGAATGATACTTTGCCATGATACAGGAAGTTGTTATAACTCCACTGTTAATGCTCCTATCAGGCCCAAACTTCATGTGTTGAATAAGAGTCCCACCCTGAAGACATCTAAACAACAATATTCAGTTAAATGTGATAGCGCCACCTGCTGGCAAACGTAAAACAAACTAAGTTTGTCACACAAAGACGAGAAGGTAAATCACTTGATGCTCTCTATCACCACATAGTGGACAAAAAAAGTTAAAACACAATCTTTCTCTCTGTGTCTGCAAATACAGAGCCGTGTTTACGTCCAGGTGCACAGTAACGAGGCCGACGCTGTTCAACGCTACTTGCAGCTTTAATTTGAATTATTTATCAATTTGGTGCTGTACAGACGTTACAACACAGCAGACAGGTAATAAAAGAAAACAGCGATGCAGTTCTTTAAACTTGCAGGTCAGGTAAAATTAGCCAGGTGTTATTTTTCCGGTTACGAACAGAAGACTGGAAAGAACCTGTTTAATGGAGAGAACCTGGACACTGCCTTTAATCTGCCTGCTCCCAGCTTATCCTCTTAACTTTGTGTGTGTGTGTGTGTGTGTGTGTGTGTGTGTGTGTGTGTGTGTGTGTGTGTGTGTGTGTGTGTGTGTGTGTGTGTGTGTGTGTGTGTGTGTGTGTGTGTGTGTGTGTGTGTGTTGGAGAGAGAGAGAGAGAGTGACTGACTGACAGATCTCTGGTTCATGATTCTTTCCAGAACGAGAACGTAAATCTTGATTCATGGCGAAGCTGAGTCCTCTGCTAACTTGCTAGCCTCTGACTCTGTCCTAGCTCTATGAGAGTCTGTGGGAACAACAGCCCTCCAGACGGGATGATGTAGTTTCTAGAGGCGGTTTACTATGGTTCATATTGGCTGTGGCAGCACCTCTCTAAGGATGTTCACTGGATCATGGTATGGTTTCTCTGCTGCCACTCGGAGAGAGTTGCACCTCTAGGTGGGTATCAGCCCAGACAGTGTACCTGCCATAGAGACTCTTAAATATGGTGATCGTTGGTTGTGGTTACTTTTTGTACAGCCATAGCTGGAACAGCTTGTTTTTTAACTCTTTCGTTCTTAAACCTTTTAAATTGCATTAACAGAAAAGGCTTCTTCATCTGATTAGTTTTTTGCTGGTTCAAACGAAATAATTGGTTTCTAAATTATTGTCTACTGTCCAGGAGGTTATGTTATCACTGCCGTTTGTTTTGTTTTTTTGTTTGCTTGCTTGTTTGTTTGTTAGCAGGATGATGAAAAACTGCTGGACAGATTTTCATGAAACCTGGTAGAAGGGTTGAAGATGTGTAGGACCCGTTAGATTTAGAAGTGGATCTGGATAAAGGGGCTGATTCAGGAGTTTGTTCTACTTTTTTGAACATTACAAGAAAAGCCTTTCTCGACTATTCTTGTCAATTATGCATAAACTACTTGTGGGATGTTCTTGAACCCCGGTGGAAGAGTGGGTCATGTGCCAAAGATGGATCCATTGAATGTTGGAGTAGATCTGGGTAAAGGGGTGAATCCATTCTTTTCACTTTCCTTAGCTTTCATTGAGAGAACCCTGAAGGAGGCCATTCTGATGGAGCCCACGTCTGTTTGGGTTAGAGAGTGTTGGGCTTTGGTCTACTGAGTACCTGACTATACTCACAAACAAATAAATGCAACACTGTTGTTTTTGCTCTCATTTTTCATGAGTTGAAGTAAAAGTTTTGTCTGTGCACACAAAAGGAATGTCCACCAGACATGTCGCCCATTGAGCATCTGTGGAATGATCTGGATCAGCGTGTACGACAGCGTGTTCCAGCTGCAACCATTCAATAGGAGTGGACCAGCATCCCATAATAACCACCTGATCAACTCCACGTGAAGAAGATGTGCGCTATAATTTGTGACATCTGTGTCATTGTGTTGTGATAAACCTGCACATTCTAGAGTGGCCTGTCTTTGTGACCATCCCAACACACACCTGTGTAATTATCACGTTGTCCAAACAGCATTTGATAGGCTACAACCTGTCAGGTTGATGGATTATCTCCATTATCTCACTAACATGGATTTAAACAAATTTGTGAACAACATTCAAAGGGAATAAACCTTTTGTGTTCATAGACCAAGTCTTAAATCTTTTATTTAAACTCATGGAAAATGGGAGCAAAAGTGTTGTGTTTATATTTTTGTATAGGAAGACTTGGTGGGTAGGGCTGGATATCAATCCTCAAAACACACAACCTACGATGAAAGAACCAAAAGCTTGCCTCAAACTTTCTGTCAGGACACTTGTCTTTTTAAATTTTTTAACATATAAAAAGATGTAAATTTTACACTCCTTTTTGTTTAAGTACTTGTTTCTATCAGCGCTGCATCAAATCAGCACTATTATTAGAAATTTGAAATGAACATCTAGCTCTACCTATAAGGCATATTGTGCTTTTCAAAAAACATTATATTAGCAGTGTTTTTTCTTACAAACCTGTGGCTGAAGGAGGTGTGCAGCAGGGTAATCACATGCATACCAGACCGGTTTTCATGAGGAAGCTACAGGCTCATTCTCCACCATTCACTGATATTCAGATCTACCTTTTACCCTTAGCTGTGTAGTTCAGGACCACAGAGCATGGGGGGTGTGTGCATGTTTTATTATTATTGCATAGGAAGAGTTCTTCCGATGTCAAACTAAGCATAAAGATAGAAAGCTAGTTGTGCATCTCTGGTGCTCGCTCCCTGCCTCAGTCATAATCCTCAATAATGCATGAGTTTCATATTATTTCCTCCATGTCATCTCCATATAGACCTCCTCATGTTCTGAATCATTGATTTTGCACTCAGTGCTTCCTTTTAGTCTGTTTAAGTTAAAAGCCAGTGGCATTAAAAAGGTGATGGTGAAGGCACTCAGTCAGGCCGGGGTTAACTGTCCTGTTGTTCACCTCTGGACTACAGGGAACCTGAACGAGGAACAGATTTCTCAGACAGTCAGTTCTGCAGGGTGCTGCTTCACCAACAATCAACCACAACTATGATCATCATCATCCTCACATCTGACTGGAATCTGTGACCAAAGGCTCAGGGAGGTGATTTTAATAGCCTGACTGGGAAGCTGCGGTCCACTTTCTGCCAGGAACTGACTGCAGTTTGGTTTGTGTGTCTGTGTTTTGACACCTGTCATGTGTGTCTGCTCCATGCCAAAGGCTAACTGGCTAGCTCCCGAATCTTATTACGTTAAGCTGTGGATTAGCATGTTGAAAGGGGAGGCTGGTTCACTGACCCTGGCAGAGGTACATATGCTATATTGGTCTGATCTGTATCACTTCAGTACAAGTTGAGGCAAGCACCATTCAACCAAATGGATATTACGTAATCCGTGTTTTTTGTGCCCTCATGGTTATGTACCACATATACATGTTTCCCAGTATTTTCCTTATTGATTTCCTTCTTTCTTTCTTTCCTGTGATTAATGTTGACCATCGTCAGACAGTTTTGTCCAATCAACAGTCCAAATCTCCAAATAGTCTGTTAACGTTCATATTTATTCAAAAGAGCAGCTGAAACCAGACAATGTTTGGCATTTTTGATTGAAGCAGGTCAAAAAAAGACAAATGAAAATTGTCGATGTTCTGTTTGTTAAATTTCTTAGTTGACTTTTCATTTCATGTCTAAAAACACCACAGGGTATAAATGAATGAACACAACTTATACATAAAACAATGAGAGAAATTACAAATGTCATCTTCAGAAGAAAGCAGCGACCATATCGAGCCAAAGGTATATACAGTAGGTTTGTTCCAGCTGTCTACCTGATCTGAGTAGTGCATACATGTGTCCGCCTTCTGTGGCGAGGTATGGCTACACCAGTGGGACAAATCACATGCAGAGCGTCAGTTCAGTTTAGATCTTTTAGAATGAGGTGGTTGGTTGCAGAAATCAAACCTACAGCTGAAACAAAGCGTCGAGCTAAGTAATGTTTCCCAGTTTTCTCAGGTTATTTTTTGGGGACATTTTCATAGTTACAGGTGAAAAGGCAGACATGAAATGGGAAGAGAGAGTGGTAAGACACGGATGCCACAGAGAGGTTATTGTGTGGTTATTCTCCTCATGTTGCTCTTCCTCTGCCTTCCGTCCTGCAGTGGAGGAGTCAGACATTATAGACTTGGAGAAACGATACTGGCTGCTGAAAGCCCAGTCCAGAACCGGACGCTTTGACCTGGAAACCTTTGTCCCACTGGTCTCTCCTCCCATCCACGCCTCACTGAGTGAAGGTAAGACAAGGTTTACCCTTTTTTTTCAGGTTTCTCATCGGGGTGACAAGTTAATGAACCTATAAATTAGATCCTCATCATCCTCTGTAGGTGTTAAAGCATTTAAAATCATGCCCTCACCAGTGAATACAATTCTACATCCTCTGTTTAAAGATAATGTGAGTTTTTGATGCTGTTTTCCAGGCTTGTTCCACGCCTTCGATGAGAATCGGGACAATCACATCGACTTTAAAGAGATCTCTTGTGGACTCTCTGCTTGCTGCAGGGGGCCCATTGCTGAAAGGCAGAAATGTAAGGCATGCTGTGGTTTGAAATCATTACAGATAAATGAATCCCAGAGGCTCCACTTAGTCACATCACGCCTTTTTTATCAGAAGAAGTTCATTCTGTTTCTTCTGTGCAGCTCTTATCTGAAGGTTCATGCAAAGTGACAGTAAGCTGCAGAGTGGAAATGCTTTTAGAGAGTGTCGATTGATTCTGCAGGTCATCAGTGCAGTTATTGTTCTCATCACAATTCTCATTGGTGCTTGAAATTACATTAGCTCTGTTAGAAAAGGAAGCATATTGGGTTTGCCCTCTAACAGACTACACGGTGTGCTGTAGCAGTGTAAACCCGTGTTGTGTTCAATAACCATTGTTTTATTTCTCTTCTTTCACTAACAGTTTGTTTCAAAGTGTTTGATGTGGACCGCGATGGGGTTTTATCTCGAGATGAACTCCATGAAATGGTGGTGGCCTTGCTGGAGGTGTGGAAGGACAATCGCACAGATACACTCCCTGTAGGTTCATGCATCAACACACACACACTGAACATAAATGTAGGCATGGACAGTATGTGGACCTGCTCCTCATAGTTCAAACTGTACCTCATTTTTGCCACATATTGACTCATTGAAACCTCATGACTCTTTGGCTTAGATGTGTCTAAACGACATTGAATGTCACCTTCACCTTTTATTGTTGTGTTTGTGGTGGCTGTGGTGTACTTTCCCTTCATTTAATGAGTAGGCAGTCACTTTATCTAGAAAAAGAGACATATTGACACTTTTTATCATGAGTCAGGTGAAGCATCTTAAACCAGGAAACAGTCCTGGAGCTTCAGTTCCCCCTTATGGTCTTGGTCTTGGTCTCCATACAGATACAATGAGGCCAAACCTGGAAGACTCCTGCAAACACACAGTCACTGGGTGTGGAAAAATACTTCACATATCTCTCTGTGAAACCACAAAAAGGCTCTTTTACATGTCTTTATCTGGACGGGTCAAATAAATGAGATCCGTGTTCATTAGTGCCCATGTGTTGATAGTGGAAATCTTTTCCAGTTTTCTTTGTAGCTGTCATCCTTGTGCTAAGCTACGCTAACAATGTCCTGGCTCCATTTACACGCAGACTTCAAATTCATACCTTTTCATCTTTATTCTTGGAATAAAAGGGCTTTTCCTGTAATGGTGAACAAATAGTTTAAAACCAAGAGAGCTTTTGACCTTATCCTAGATAAGATGTTTTTGTGGTTTCTTTAAATGTAATACATACATACATATTTATGGCATTGGAAACATTTATTGATGATCTTCCCAGATGGTCTTTTTCACAGCTTTTGGGAACATGGCTCAGGTAAAAGGGTGTGATGTTTGCTGCTTGATACTAATATCTGTTGTTACCCTGCAGGAGCTGAACTGTAGCGTGTCAGACATCGTAGAGGGCATTCTGAAGATGCATGACACAACCAAGGTGAGACATAACTCCTGTGACAGAATCATCACGTAGCTGTCAGGAAGATAATCCTTTCAGTTCTGTCCCATTTGATTTTATAACCTTGATTCACAGAAAGTCAACACCAGCTTCAACCTGCTTCCCATTTCTACATTTTATTATTTGGAGAACTAAAGCAGCTATCTACTCACCTACTTTCCTGTCTTACCCAAACCATAACTTACCCACAATAATCTTCTATCCTTTCCAAGGCCTGAAAGCAGGGCATGTCATGTGAATAGTGAATCAGAATGTGCTGACCTTTGTGTTTTCTGACTCCTTGCTAGCTGGGTCACTTGACCCTGGAGGACTACCAGATCTGGAGTGTTCAAAGCGCTTTGGCCAATGAGTTCTTGAACCTGCTTTTCCAGGTCAGTTCATCCACATGCTGCAGTTGTACAGCTTGTATTGATGTTGAAAACCAGTGTGTTGAACATCTTTGTTTTTGTCTTGGTGCAGGTCTGCCACATAGTCCTGGGGCTGAGGCCTGGTACTCCTGAGGAGGAGGGACAGATCATCCGGTACACACCTGTCCTCTTTACATGCCGTACACCGATGAGGAACGCGCTGTTAGACCTAAATAAACATCTCTGTTCTCTTCCTGTTTTTATGTCTGTCTGTGTGTAGAGGTTGGTTAGAGAGGGAGAGCAGACATGGGCTGCAACAGGGCCAGAACTGGTTCCTCATCTCCATCCTGTGGTGGCAGCAGTGGAAGGACTATGTTAAATATGTAAGTCAATGTAAAGAGGCCAGCATGTGTGGATAAAGATATGTATCGATGTTAATGATTTAAACATGCATTCATAGATATTCTTACCTTTTAAAAATGGAGGGTTTATAATAAAGATGTGATTTATAGTGATGTCATTTCCAAATACCCAGAGGTGTGAAAGATAGGCCTCAAAACGAACATGTACCAGCTGATTGACTTTTGAATTTCTGTCACAAGATCCCTCATCTTTGTGTTTGGATTCAAACAAATCATTTTCCCAACTCAAGCAGAACATCGTATGAATAATAATAATAAAGCCTTTAATAAAGACCAGGAGGAAAAATGTTGAATTTGATATGTGGTAGTTTCCCAACCCTTCTTGTCATTCAGTTCAGTTGAAAACAGTACAAAGTCAATATATCTAAATTTGTTCCTCATTGACTTCATTCGTTTTTTAAAAATATGTGCTTATTCTTAATTTTATGTCAGCAACACCAAAAAAAGCAAAAGACTGGGAAAGTTGTAGAATGTTCAGAAACACCTGATTGGATCGTTCCACAGGTAAAGAGGTGATAGTGTTATGTTTGAGTTGGTCATCTTCTCCATGGCATATATCCAGAACCACATCCACTCCTCCAGACTCTCCAGAGGAGCTGAGGATACATCATACACTGATGCATTTGATGGATAATCTCCAGATGACTCGTTTGTATTCTGCACCTTTAACTGATTGTCTGTTTGTGCATCACTTGTTGCTGATTGCTATTGATGAAGTGTCTATCACTGATACACATCTCTATCATTTTATTTGTTGAGCCCTAATTATAGCTCACATATGATTATTTAGTAGCTGTATAGACATTTAGCATTAAATGTGTCCCATTTGAATAGACTTATCTTTCATTGAGCCCACTCTCAAAGCGTACATATCAGTTTATAAAATCAGGTTTGAAACCGCATGTTAATCTCAGGCATCACTTTAAACGCTGACGGGGCAGTCCCTGCTGTTTTCTTCTGTCCAGGAGCATAAGGGCATCGTGGTGGAGCAGCCGTCCATCCTGAGCTCACTGCGAACTCCGATGGCCACAGCCACTGTTGAGCCCACGCTGCCAGACAGACTGGGAGCACTGGGACCCTTCAGCTCAGTCAGCCCCACTGAGGAAACGTCACCTGATGCTGTGTCCAGCGCCTCAGAGGCTACAGAGAGCGGTCAGTCAACACACTTCACATAACGGTAGAAAAAGATGGCAACCACTCAGATGCTGCTGAATGTCCACACTTCAGTTCAGCTTTTATCATACAATCAAAAAGCTGAAGTACACTTAAACATGAAAAGATGAGTATGTATGAGTACGACATGACAGCTGAATTTAGATTGATTCTGTTTCTGTTTTCCTCCCTGTATGTGTGGTCTGTTCCCTCTGCCCAGCAGCCCTGAGCCCCCAGGTAGCCCCTTCTGCTACAGAGAGCTGTTTTGCTCGTCAGCACAACGTATCAGACAACAACAATCAATGTTTTTCTACAGCCAATGGTCACCTCCAGTCCCAGCTGGCAGCACAGAGACCTGGAGCCATCGACAACCAGCCTCTGGTCAACACTGATTCCATGAAGGCAAGCATGCATGTTGTGTTAGATTGCTGCCCAGATTGTTTGGTTTTTCAGCAGTACAAAGTCAGCTGAATTACAGGTAATGATAGTAAGAATTAGACGGTACTGATCGATCTTACTTTGTTATGACTGGTGACCGGCTTACCCGTCTAATGCTGCTTTCACACCAAACACAAAGCGAATCTTTGCGTCGCTCTACTCACTCTATTCGCGTTGCTCTACTCACGTGAATGTCAACGCGTGAACGACACGCCCTTCTCCTTTGGAAAAGATACCACAGGTTTACTTGCTTTACTAGTGCTAATATACACAGCAAACAATGGCAACAAACATGTCAACATCTGCGTGGAATTTTTTCACTGTGAATGAAGAAAACACAAATCTCATAATTTGTTATACATGTAAGGCCAAAATAAACCGTGGGGGAACAATCCAGAAAATGTTTGGAGCAGCAACCTTATCAGACACTTCAAAATAATCACCCAGAGGAACATGTTCAAGATGCTAATGTTAGCAGAGTGGCTAAAGCTAGCGACAGTGCAGAGCAAAAGGCGTCCAATCATCGACAGTCAAAAATGCTTCTGTTGAAACACTTAGCATTAATGTTCAAGTCAGTGCATTACAGACACATTCTGACACACAGACCTCATGTTCATTTTACTGTTGGACCATAAACAGAATAAGGTGCAAACCGCAGCTGACTGTACAAGAGTGTGTAACCTCATGTCACAACAATCTCCAGGTGCTTTGTTGTGTTTCTATTGGCCTCTCAGGTTTTACACATTATGAGTTTTGTGCACTTGTTTTCATATGAAAAACTAAATATAGCATTTTATTTAAGTTGGAGGTTTAAACAAAGGTTTGTCCCGATGTACTTTTATTTTGAGATATGTAAAAAAAGAGAAGGCGCCTACAATGGGCACGTCAGAACTGGACCACGGAGCAATAGAAGGTCCGATGGATCATGTTTTCTTTTACATCATATGGACAGATGGGTGTTTGTGCATCGCTTACCTGGGGAAGAGATGCCACCAGGATGCACTATGGGAAGTAGGCAAACCAGCGGAGGCAGTGTGATGCTTTGGGCAATGTTCTGCTGGGGAACCTTGGGCCCTCCCATTAATGTGGATGTTACTTTGACACGTACCACCTACAGAAACATTGTTGTAGACCTTCAGGGAAACGATGTTCCCTACTGGCAGTGGCCTCTTTCAGCAGGATCCTGCAGAAATGGTTCAGGAATGGTTTGAGGAACACAACAAGTTCAAGGTGTTGACTTGGCCTCCAAAGTCCCCAGATCTCAATCCAGTCCAGCATCTGTAGGCTGTACGGGACAAACATGTCCGATCCATGGAGGCCCCACCTCACAACTTACAGGACTTAAAGGATCTGCTGCTAACGTCTTGTGTCAGATACCACAGCACACCTTCAGAGGTCTGGTGGAGTCCATGACGGGTCAGAGCTGTTTTCATGGAAAAAGGGTCTCAAACCACAAGTTACTGCACACAAAAGTAATTATCACAACCACACAAGACAAGAAAGCAGAGTCATCCCACACGCAAAAAAAGATCACAAACAAGATGTTGGACAAAGAGCAAAGACATGGGAAACGTTCACATAATAGTGGCAGAGAGAGACAGCCCGACCCCGGCCTGACAAGGTGGAGAACCACCCTAACTAGTCTACACTGGCTTCTCGAGGTCAAGGTCAAAGGCTGACCTCAGGGCATTTCTGTAGAACAACTAAAGATGGAGACAAGCCATTAAAGCATGTCCTCACTCAGGATTAACACCAAAAATAAGGAAGGCAGAATAATAAAGTATCAGGCTCGTTAAACGTGCCTGGTAGCTAGCTAGTCAGTGTTCTCAAAATTTAAACTCCTAGCTTCTAAAGCAGTAACTCAGTCAAATGCACAGTTAACTAGCAGCAACAACCACAAACAATCTAACGACAGAGATCACCGTTCAAACAAATAAGAGATTTAAACATATACATGTGTAGAAAATGTGGGTTGAAGATCAGGTACTGTTACAGCAGTTTGTGTCATTATTAGATTTTTCTGTTTCTTTTTTCCTTTTTCTTTTTTTAATCTGTCTGCATAAATATTTATGGTTTATGCCAGAATTGGTAAAAAAAACTTCTTTTTTTAAAATGATATGCAGTTTGATCTTGCAGCAGATAAGTGTTATTTCTGTGTGTGTGACCTACACCAGCCCTCCTTGAAAAACTAGCCTATTACGTTTTATTTGGAACCAATACCCATCTCTCATCAAAGAGGATGTGATCCACCATGTGCGAAACAGAGAGACAAAACAAGACAGACAAGGACAAAAGGACAGGCAGTAATGATAGCGATTTATATTCAAACACCCCCAGCCAGCCCAGAACCGAAAGAGTCCCAAGAACCAATCACTGAGCGGTGATGTTGTCCACAAACACTGGCCCAGCAGCCACTGGTGGCCCCAGTTAACACTGAAGATCTGGTCGTAGTGGCTGCTCATGCCAGTATTAGTTACTTATCTTCTCTTTTAAGATGCAGATATGTAAATCACAATCTTCATACCTTGCAATTTGTAGTTCCAAATGTCCGAACAGAATTGGGAAAGAAAGCTTTTTGGTCTGCAGCTCCTAATTCATGGAATAAATTGCAAAGTCATCCATCTTCAAGCCCTTGTGACCTTAAATGAATTTAAAGGTTTGGTCAAATCTCTTGAGTCCATGTTGTCTGTATGCAAGTGTTTTACATGAAGTTTTGAATCTTTGTTTCCAGGTGTCTGTTTGTATGTTAATTGTTTTGTTTTTTTTGTTGTTGTTTTTTTTCATATTGAAATTGTTGCTGCTACTCTTGTCCATGTCTTCCTTGTAAAAGAGATCCCTGATCTCATTGGAACTAACATGGTTAAATAAAGGTTAAATTACAAAAACGCAGCAGGACCCCCTATCAGTGCAAAGGGTCCCCCCCTCAGGGACCCAGGTACAACAAACAGGCACCGAGCCCAGGAAGCCCCCCTGACCAGCGCCACCAGACCACACAGGCACACCACCGGGAACACGAGGTAGGAGGGACCCGAAGGCACCCCCCCCCCCCCCCCCCCCCCCCAAACCCATGCCGGTTATGATCGGTCAGCCCTGCCCCCCTTCACAACTCCCACCCAACCACCCCAGCCCAGCTACCCAAACCCACCCCACCCAGAGCCAGAAGGCCAGGCAGCAGGAGCAGCGATGGCACCACCAGACACCAGCTGCGGCCCCGCCCACCATAGCAGGTTTACTATCTGCACCAAGCTCGTCTGCTCAGGATTCAACTGGCTCTTCTACAAAAACACACATTTAAAAGACTGACATGATTCATTCTTGTTTTTCTCTAGAGGAACTCTAACACTTATAAGATAGGACTACAGTGTGTTAGAAGAATATATTTTTGTCAGCTTCTTCTTTGCTTTGACAGAAGAAATAATATGAGATTCCCAATGAGGCAGCACTCTGCTGATAAAGGCTTTCAGGGACCAGATGGGGCATCCATTTTCCTTTGTCTTATCACTACAATTTGGTGTAATGATAGCAGGCTGCCTGCCTGTGCACAGCATTGGGACACGGTCTCTGTCTATTATCTGTAATTGGAGTTGGCAGATAGTGTCCTTTGTGCCATGCTTCCGTTGATGCTGATGTCTGTGCTGTGTCCCTGCAGGCCCCTACATTAACCATGGAGGGTGGCAGGCTGAAGTGCTCCTTGCAGCTGGTGCCTGGTAGAGACTTTGAGACTGTGCCAGAGCCGGTGTGGCGGGCGCTTTACCACTGGTACGGTGCCAACCTCAGCCTGCCCAGACCGGTGAGTAAAGGCAGTGCACCCACAGCAGCTAATGAACCCAACAGTGATGTAAGACTGGGTAATATTATTAAAGAGCAGAGCTGTATTATTACAACTAAAGCTGGGCTCTGACTAAAATCCTATCATGAAATCAGACTGCATCACACTCATGAGGAGAAACTATCTTTTCTCTAATCTCAAACATGCACACACTCTGATTTCAAAATAATGGTGTAACACACACCGCAGGCTGTTATTAAGCTTGTGGTGTCAGAGGGGGCAGTGCAACACTTGAAGTGATGTCTCAGGTGGGAAGAGAGAGATGGGACACAAACCAAATGCAGATTGACGAGGCTAAATGAGTCTGATGACAAGCTGGTCATTGGATTTGGGTTTTAGCACTCCACTGAGAATCCCATTGTTGAAGCACTAACCACCTTCTCAAATTCAATGTGCAGCGTTGCCTGGCAACACCATCAGCTGCTCTGGGATGTCACTCTCATTGGCTATTGTGGTCCCTCTTCAAAAGTACTGATGTACAGCATGTTTGAAATGATCAGGGCGTCTCAGACCAGTCTGTAAATAGATCAGAAGGTGGAAGCCTGGATCTGTCTCACCACAAACGTATAAGCAGGCTGACGATCAGGCAGATCTTATGTAGCACATGTTATGGCCTAAAATGTGACATGACTTGGATGTGGTCCACATTGATTTGATTTTAATTGGAGTAGTGCTCGTTGTTAAATATAAATTATTGTGACAGTGTTAATGACTCTTTTCTAGATGATTTGCAACCCTTGGTAACATATTAGACTGTGTGTTCCAGAGAGGAGCTCAGTCTGAACAGAGAGAGGTTGAGTCATGTATTTATATGCAGAGAAAAGAACCATCTAACCCCTCTGACTTTAGCCACCACAAATCTAACTCATGTCTCAAAAATTACCACTGAAGATGCTCATATTTAGAAGCACATCACAGCATGTTAAAGGAACAGTTCACCCAAAAATATCATCATCTGCTCATCCCAAGGCCACTGATTCTGATGAAACAAACATGAAATGACTTGAACAGCAAAATCCAAGTCTCCAGGAGCCCTGTGATCCCACATGGATGTGAAAGGATTATTATTATTATTATTATTATTAGTACACCCTTTTTAAGCTGAAATCTGAGGTAAGTGCACGATCTCATGTAGCTCAGATAAGTGTACGAGCCCCTCTGGGGGTTTACACTCTTCCCCTGACTTTCCTTTGGGATTGGAGGGATTAGATAATGATTTATTTTTCATTTTTGGGTGAGCTGTTCCTGCTTTCACTCCTGAGCTGTTCAGTAAGGTTCAAACCAGCTTTGGTTTGTTTGGGCTGGTGTGAAATCTGTCATTTACAGTCTGGTGCAGAATTAACAACTGCAGAATCTTTTTAAAAACGGGGATCTCCATCCTGGTACAACCAAACCCTGGTGCATGATCGTCACACTGATTGTTGGAGCTGATGCTTTTAATCAGAGCCTATAATTACGGAGCATCATTTTGTGTCCTTCCACCCCTGCAGGTCATCCTGGAGAGCAAGACGGGCCAAGCAGAGCTGGAACTCTTTCCCCGCTACCTCCTCTTCCTCCGCCAGCAGCCGGCCACACGCACCCCTCAGTCCAACATATGGGTCAATATGGGTATGACCAGCCTGCGAATGCTCCCACCGTATTTACCCCCACCAAGAGGTAATGTAAGCCTGCAGCAAGACCAGAGCAAGCCATCGACAAATGCTTCTTCAAGCTTCCCTGCACCCCCCCTTTAATCCTCCTAGAGTGGACTGATCCAGCTCCGGCCATGCTCTGGAGCCACCTTCTCAGTCTTCACAGATCTTGCCATTCAAGTATCAGTTTTCTCACTTGTTCTAGTACTCTACACTTATCTGCATCATTAGGAAGGAAAAATAATATTAGACACATTTTGGGAAGTAAAACTGAGGTCAGGCATGTGTGTACTCTCCTGAAAACTGACCACATTTAAATGGGGTTCAGTCTCATCTTACTGTCCTCTCTCTTGTCCGAACCATCTGATCTCTGTGAGAGCACATTTCTATCAGGGTGATAGTGATGCACTAAAAGTTATCAACACTGAGGTTATAACACTTCTATCAGGAAATAATGGATGACAGGGAGGCCTGAACCCTCTGTGCAACATTATTATCCTCTATGTGTTGATATATTTTAGTGTCTTTCTATAGCAGCTTTTCAACTTTGACAGGAGTTAATGACCTCCACAGCTGCCTTATACCGTGGCCACTTACCAAAGAATAAAAAAATTACAGCATTAATTTGTATTTTAACATTTGAAGTTTTTGAAGCCATTACTCTCTGCTTACACTGGAGGGTCTGACCTGGAACAATCCTTACCATCCCATCCTAGCAATGGAAACTACTTGAAGTACTGTTCACTACAACAGTAAATGCAGTACTAGTCAAAGCTGCGTCCAGACGTTTGACTGGTGCTGTAGGACAAACCTGACAGGACTTTGTAAAGGAGATATTTCTAGTCGGCTCAGCTCATTTGGATCAAGAGGAACACAGGATGTTTCAGATTCAATTCAACTTAATCAGCATCTAAGAAAATATAAATACATTTAAATATAAATAAGGTAATATGCACTTTTTACATTCTATCTATTTCCATTACTTTTAAGGTCATGTTTCAAATTAAAGTGCAAAACACTGCAACTTGAGAAAACACAAGAAAAACAAGATTTTCACCCCTTTGACCCCAACTCATACATTTAGAAGAAGACAGTTTAAACAACGGGAACACAATCAGATGAAGAAGAAGCACATTTAACTTTTCACAACACCTACATGGCATAAAGAAATTCTGCTCATACAAAAACACACAAAGGCTGCAAAATGTGCAAAATACATTAGAACTGAGTCACAACACAGGGAGGGATTTAAATACTAGTAGTTAGTAAAATGCAGTTAGTTCCTCACTGTAGTGTTTTTGTATTAGGTTTCTTTATTCAACGTATTAGTTAACAAATTGATGAATGTGTTTCTTAATGTTTTTGTTTTTTTGATATTCATATAATTTTTTGTTTATCTTTTTTTGGATGTTATATTTTTTAAGTTGCAGTGTTTTAAAGTTCAGCCACCATAGTTTTGATTCAGAACAAAAGTCATTAAGAATTTAGTTCTGAGAAATCACCTTTTTATTGTATCCACACGGCGAGAACTCTGAACGACGGTAGTTTTTAGAACTCAGGTTTGAAGAACTTACTCGGCTCCAGTAGCCTTAAAGATGGAACAAAACGCTGACAAGTGTCTGACAAATTGTTGTTGTTGCTGCTCAGAAGTGACATCACTATATTTATCACCAACCAGCTTACATCATCTCTATGGTCCTGTTGGGGGTGTGAAGGCCAACAAAAGTCTGTAGGTATTTATATTAGTTTTCGGGGGGGGGTCAGTTCCTCTCAGAGTCTCTATGTGTGGCTAAATGTGTTTTATTCACGTTGACGACTGTAAGCTGGTTCAAATCAACTCCTTTTAAATCTGTCATTTCCATTTCAGTCAGTTCAGGTCTAATATAGTCACAATAGAAACCTCATACATAGACCCACTCATACTGTAATTGAAGCTGAATTTCATTGTGTCTAAATTGATAATATGCATAATTCTAAATTAAAAATGCTTCACAAAGAAAGCAGATAACGAAGCATAAAGTGGAGATGTTGCTCCGTTTTAATCAGGTTGAGCCCTGAGTGCTGGTCCCAGTCAAAGCTGGTCACCATATCAGGTTTCAGTCCACTATGCAGACCTGAGTCCCCAGTGGAGCTGAGGCTCCCATCATGACTCATCCTCTGAGCAGCAGCTCGTCATTACAACCCTCTCTAAAAGGATCTAATTATGCATCATAGTCTGCATAATGAAGTCATAGTAGAGCACTGGAACAAGAGTACATGGTTCATTTTGTGCAATAGTTGAATAGCAAAGCTGTGTAGATGGAAAGAAATCAAATATTAAAATCTCTCTTTGATCACTGATTGTGAAATCAATATCGGTTATTTAACAGGACTAATAATGATTGGTTTCTATTTGATTAATCCAGTCTGAGTCCACTAAATCCACTAAATTGATTAACCAATCAAGTCTATGCAGATTGATTAAAAAGGCCCATTCTTGCTGCTTCCTTACAACTAATCCTTACCAGAATGCTCCTGTTGGTATTGATCAGTCGTTTAATCTCTGATCTCATCAATAAGCCCTAAATTCCAGTTGAAAGTCTTTTAAATCACAACTGAAATTGTTCCAGTGGAATGAGAGGACCTCTGTGTGTTCAGGTTGTGTGTCTGGGTTACTCAGTAAATGTTGCTGTCCTGTCTGTGGGCTTCAGCAGGTAACGTGCCGTCTCCCAACGCCCCCCTGAAGAGGGTGCTAGCCTACACAGGCTGCTTCAGCCGCATGGGCACCATCAAGGACATCCACCTCTACCTGTCCCAGAGACTCCGCATCAAGGAGGAGGACATGAGGCTGTGGCTCTACAACAGTGAGGTGGGCTGCCCCCTTCACTTTCTCATATTTACATTTTAGCCAGTCTATGACATCGTGCTTCATAAGGATGATGGTAGGAGATAATGATGACCAGAGGTTCCCAACAACACTAAAGGATTTCCAGTTATTATTTCCATTTCTTCTCCATCCATTTTTCTCAACATGGTTGGAATAAAGGAGCAGTTCACCCCAAACATGACCCCCCCCATGCAGATGGAAAACCAGGTGGAGTTTCTTCTACAAACCTCCAGTTCTGGAGCTTCACAGCAAAACAGAAAGTTCTTATATATTATATTCTTAGACTTGGTTAAAAATGTAAAAGAAATGCAAACAAACATAAAATGACTCCATTCAGCTTTTACAGTGTAATCTGATTTTACAGAAGCCCAAATTGATTTGAAAATGTTATTTTGACCCTTTTTTTAAGCTGAAATCTTCTCTGTAGCCTCTAAACTAAAACCTTCTGAGGTTGGCTCACACAGCCTCCAGACAGCAGCCTGACACTGAGGCATGCAGTGACTGTATGTTCACATTGATTTGTCCAGCTGTGTATGAACACATGTTAAAGCTTGTGTGTTCTCCTCAGACAACTTGTGCATCAGGAAAAATCAAAGATCAGTCAGGCTGCAGCTCAAGTCTGAAAATATTGAATTAAAGATAGATTTCATACATAAATAGATGATGTCACTCATATTAAATATCAGGTACACTATGTGTCAACAGTTTTGTGATCATTCCACTGATGATGTCTTTGTAATATATACCATCAGAATGGGATCAGAATCCAAAATGAGTTTCCTCCATACGGTGGCTGTGCTCAGCCTTAGAGATAGAATGTACATAATGTATGTATATGAATGTATCATAGATCATATACCAGCATAGCATAACAGCTCAGGAGCCTTATTTTAATCATCTTCAGGACCTGTCTTTTAAAATGGTATCATTTCAGTTAACATCTACAGTATGTTTGTTCAGATTACCAGGGGCCAGCACAGAAACAGTATACATATTTCACAGTTTATTTTAGGGTAATGCCGTATATACAATGTTACTACTACTGGCACAATAGAAAGATTAAAAGAAGTAATTCAATGGTCCTAATAAATCAGATGTTCTCATATTATATATTATCCTGCAGAACTACCTCACCCTCCTGGATGATGAGGATCACACACTGGAAAGCCTGAAGATCCAGGATGAGCAGCAGCTGGTTATTGAAGGTATGAAACACTTTTCTCCAGAATGGAACTTTGGTAATAATAGTATCAATACAGACAGTTGGGACAGCACCAGCTCCACAAACATGGCCCAGCTGAGCAGGTTCATTGGTAACAGGTGATTGGTTCAGGTCATTCTGATTAATGACACATTAAAGTAGTAGTAAAATGCTTTGCTAACAGAAATCTCGTCCTCCACAGTCAGGAACAAAGACATGAGCTGGCCTGAGGAGATGTCTTTCATTGCCAACAGCAGTAAGATGGACAGACACAAAGGTGAGCTGGAAGATACTCAGATATTCCTGAGATCATTGTATATTTGTACAGAGACAGCGTCCTGAAAAGACCTGCTCTGATTGGTGGATATTAATTCTGCTCTAGTGATAGGCTGATTGTCAGATCCAATATTTAGTCTTTTAGCAGTTATTGAAATCTGTTTTTTTTTGTTTTGTGTTTGTCTGATTTCTGATGAAATGAATGTAATGAGTAACTAGTAACTATAGCTGTCAAATAAATGTAATGGAGTAAAAAGTACATTTGCCTCCAAAGCGCAGTGGATTGGAAGTATTAAGTAACAAAAAATATAAATACTCAAATAAAGTACAATATAAGTATAATACTAAAGTAACTTACATTACTTACATACTTAGTTACATTACATCACAGGTTATTTGAAAATTTGGACCTAACATTTAAATGTTAATTGTGTATCAGTTCCAAATATCTTATTTGGGCCTCATTGATTAGTAATGATCAGTATCTGACAGACGTATCAGTCGATCCCTGCTCCGCCTCAGTTCACACAAACATTACATCTGCATGACAATCTTTCAGTTGTCACACTTCTGCTTATTTTAGCATAGTGGGGGTAAATGTGAGAGAATGATTGTCACTGAATAAGACTCTGCTGTGAAATGTAGTCATTTAAATGTATTGTGGGGAAATTAAATCTTTTATTTTTCGTCAGAAGCTCTTTTTACAAAGCGATTGAACAATAGTGATACAACAAAAACACAATTTGTTTAAAAGGAACAACAGCAGAAGAACACAGCCCCAGTATGTGAGTTTTAGATAGCATGACAGAATTCAGCAAGCAAAAGAGGCGTGATGTGGAACACGGCAGCGCCGGCGTCTAGTGTGACGTTTTAAACGCGTGGAGCAGCGCTTTTATTCAGTGGTCCTGCTAAAGTCCTCCAGTTTTATATCTAACATGATGGTCTCATTTTCCATCCCAGTTCCTACAGAGAAAGGAGCCACCGGCCTCAGTAACCTTGGCAACACCTGCTTCATGAACTCCAGTATTCAGTGTGTGAGCAACACCAAGCCTCTCACAGACTACTTCATCTCAGGGAGACACCTCTACGAGCTCAACAGGTGTGCTGAAGTGTATCCCTCTTAAAGCCCGTCACCTTTGTTGAGAACATCTCATTCTAACCGGCCTGTCGGTGCATTCACAGAACCAACCCCATCGGGATGAGAGGTCACATGGCCAAGTGTTACGGTGACTTGGTGATAGAGCTGTGGAGTGGGACACAGAAGAACGTGGCTCCGCTCAAACTCAGAGTGGGTGTTGGTTCATAACTCATCACCTTTCTACAACATGAATCACTAACTTTAAACGTTTCAGAGAAATAAAGTTTGTGATGTCTTCCTCTCCAGTGGACAATAGCAAAGTACGCCCCCCGCTTCAATGGCTTCCAGCAGCAGGACTCCCAGGAGCTGCTAGCCTTCCTGCTGGACGGTCTCCATGAAGATCTGAACCGGGTCCATGAGAAACCCTACGTGGAGCTGAAGGACAGCGATGGCCGACCTGACTGGGAGGTGGCCTCTGAGGTCAGAGAGCAAACTGCTGATCAAACACTCTTCTCCAAATGAAAGCACTGCTATATGTCTGACATCATGGGGGAGGGGTTTGTAGTTTTCTATGAGTCACAACTGAGTCAAGTCATGATGACACGATGCACATGTTTTTGAGTCACCTGAGAATATCTTCATCTCTGAGGTCAATGTTCGTAAATCCATACCAGTGATGTACCAGTACTGTACCACTATTATACCAGTACTATACCAGTACTGTACCACTATTATACCAGTACTGTACCAGTGATGTATCAGTACTGTACCACTATTATACCAGTACTATACCAGTACTGTACCACTATTATACCAGTACTGTACCAGTGATGTATCAGTACTGTACCACTATTATACCAGTACTGTACCAGTGATGTATCAGTACTGTACCACTATTATACCAGTACTGTACCAGTGATGTACCAGTACTGTACCACTATTATACCAGTACTATACCAGTACTGTACCACTATTATACCAGTACTGTACCAGTGATGTATCAGTACTGTACCACTATTATACCAGTACTGTACCAGTGATGTATCAGTACTGTACCACTATTATACCAGTACTATACCAGTACTGTACCACTATTATACCAGTACTGTACCAGTGATGTATCAGTACTGTACCAGTGATGTACCAGTACTGTACCACTATTATACCAGTACTATACCAGTACTGTACCAGTACTATACCAGTACTGTACCAGTGATGTACCAGTACTGTACCACTATTATACCAGTACTATACCACTATTATACCAGTACTGTACCAGTGATGTATCAGTACTGTACCACTATTATACCAGTACTGTACCACTATTATACCAGTACTGTACCACTATTATACCAGTACTGTACCAGTGATGTATCAGTACTGTACCACTATTATACCAGTACTGTACCAGTGATGTATCAGTACTGTACCACTATTATACCAGTACTGTACCACTATTATACCAGTACTGTACCAGTGATGTATCAGTACTGTACCACTATTATACCAGTACTGTACCACTATTATACCAGTACTGTACCACTATTATACCAGTACTGTACCAGTGATGTATCAGTACTGTACCACTATTATACCAGTACTGTACCAGTGATGTACCAGTACTGTACCACTATTATACCAGTACTATACCACTATTATACCAGTACTGTACCAGTGATGTATCAGTACTGTACCACTATTATACCAGTACTGTACCACTATTATACCAGTACTGTACCACTATTATACCAGTACTGTACCAGTGATGTATCAGTACTGTACCACTATTATACCAGTACTGTACCAGTGATGTATCAGTACTGTACCACTATTATACCAGTACTGTACCACTATTATACCAGTACTGTACCACTATTATACCAGTACTGTACCACTATTATACCAGTACTTTACCAATATTATACCAGTGCTGTACCAGTACTATAACAGTACTGTACCAGTACAGTACCACTATTATACCAGTACAGTACCACTATTATACCAGTACTGTACCACTATTATACCAGTACTGTACCAGTACTATACCAGTACTGTACCACTATTATACCAGTACTGTACCAGTACTATACCAGTACTGTACCACTATTATACCAGTACTGTACCACTATTATACCATTACTGTACCACTATTATACCAGTACTGTACCACTATTATACCAGTACTTTACCAATATTATACCAGTGCTGTACCAGTACTATAACAGTACTGTACCAGTACAGTACCACTATTATACCAGTACAGTACCACTATTATACCAGTACTGTACCACTATTATACCAGTACTGTACCAGTACTATACCAGTACTGTACCACTATTATACCAGTACTGTACCAGTACTATACCAGTACTGTACCACTATTATACCAGTACTGTACCACTATTATACCAGTACTGTACCACTATTATACCAGTACTGTACCAGTACTATAACAGTACTGTACCAGTACAGTACCAGTACTCCTGATATAGTAACTAATATCCATTAATAAACTATTTACAGCCCATTCACAGATCTATAAAACCATCAAATTCATCTGAGTGTAAAGTCCAAACTCAAACTAATATATTAATGTCAGCTTACCATGGTAAATGATGAGGATAAGGATGTCTTCGCTCCTTCATTGGACTGATCCTTGTTCAGTGTGTGGTAGGCAGCGATAAACCAGACCACAGTGCTGCTGTGAGAACACCTGGGTCCCTGTAGAAACCTTTGTAGCCGACACCGAGTCCTGGTAAATCCACCCTGATGGCTCCGTCTGTAGCTCAAAGATAACTTTGTTCCTCCTGCCTCCATCTAGCCGTGCTCTGCTCATCAGCAGCTCACTCTCTCTCTATCAGTAGTACCTGGTTCTTCTCAGGCTAATGACAAAGTGCCTCATTACTTTCTTCTGCATATCAAAACTCTTTGAATTTGAAGTCAACGCTTCATCTGAGTGTCATTCTGTTCAGCAGCTGTTCACTGTGGTGTCATGAATTCACTTCCACAGAATGAGACTCTCATGATTACTTCTAGAAGCTACCACCAACTATTTTCACCTGTACTACAAACTACAGTTGGCTAAGAAACACACATAGACTCCCGGTGACAAATTGTTGATGATATTATTGATGTTATTAAAGCCAAATATACATTATGCTTAAATGTTACATTGATTCATCAGAGGCCTGGTTTCTAACTTTTAATTGCTGTCTTTACATGGATGGATTTACATGTCCTACATGTTCAGCTAACGGAAAAAATGTAACCAGATCCAGGCTAAAAGCTTAGCGCTAATTAACTGTTAACAACATTATATTTTTAGTTTACATTCTTCAAACGCCCCGAAGTCTGTGGTTCCAAAAATGTAGAGCATGATTATCCACCAAAATAAAGTAAGAAAAATAATAACTCCTTCACTCTGCTGCTGTGTTGAAGGTCAAATCATTGTTTTATGATTGTATAGTCTTTGTACAAATCAGCATAAACAACAATAACAGCTTTAGGTTGTGATCAGTCATACTGACATTAAAAACAGAGGAGAATGCTGTCTGTCATTTTACGGTCTTATTTTGACTTTCCAGGTTTACATCATCCTTTTATAAAGACTCTTTCCTCATCCACATTAAATGCAAGCTGGCTTAGTCCACTCAAAGAGCAGAACAGGTTCATCTACAGTTTTCTGGTAGCTACAATGACACAAAGGTTTTTACAGTGTTAATCTTTTACATGGTGTTTGTTCACAACAAAGGGTTAGATCGTGTCTGAACATGTAGCTTCACTTAGCCTCTTGCTGAGCAAAACATTAGTGCCTCTGCTCTCATAGTGTCTCTTTCAGACACAGTTCTTTTTGTATCTCTTTGTCCTGAGTGGAGGGATTTTCAGGATTACTGGTGCCCGAACTCACCACTCTTGTGTCCTCCTCCACCCTTAAGGCTTGGGAGAACCACCTGCGTAGGAACCGCTCCATCGTGGTGGATCTGTTCCACGGCCAGCTCAAGTCCCAGGTGAAGTGTAAGACGTGTGGACACATCAGCGCTCGCTTCGACCCCTTCAACTTCCTGTCGCTGCCCCTGCCCATGGACAGCTCCATGCATCTGGAGATCACTGGTGAGGAGGATAAAGAATACCTGACAGTGAATTCCTTATGTAAACCAACAAACCTGACTCCAGTGTGACGTCTTGGTGTGTTTGCAGTCATTAAACTGGATGGCTCCACACCTGTGCGCTACGGCCTGAGGTTGAATATGGACGAGAAGTACACAGGGCTGAAGAAACAGCTGAGTGAACTGTGCAGTCTGAAGCCTGAGCAGATCCTCCTGGCTGAGGTCCACACCTCCAACATCAAGGTACTGGGACTGTTCCACTGCTCCCACTGCAGGCTTCGTCCCACCGTCAGGGTAGCTGCTAACACAGAGGGCAAGAAGAGACGTCATCCACAGGCTAGAGAACACCTACAGAATCACCTCCAGCACCACAAACATCCATCCATCCACAGCGAGTTAGGGTGGAGACAGACACAGAGAGATTGCATGCTAACTTGTATAGACTTAGTTTTTATAGCGTTTGAAGCTGCAGGACCTTTACATATAAATGAACCTGAACCTTATTAGCTCTATATTGCCAGTTGCTCCATCACACACAGTACTGTGTGTTGTACTACTGTGAAGTACTTCAGTCTGAAGTTCAAACCCTTTGTGTTCAGAACTTTCCTCAGGACAACCAGAAGGTCCGGCTGTCTGTTAACGGCTTCCTGTGTGCGTTTGAGGTCCCGGTGCCGGGTTCACCAACATCACTGAGCTCCCCCACCCTGACAGGTAACACTTTGTGTTTTCACTCTGATCACCACGGATCTGTATGAATGCCAAGTTCACCATTTTCCCATCTCCTCGCCTTCTTTAGACCTCACCCCGATAGCCAATGGCTCCACTGCTAATGAGAGCCTGGGCAACAAGCCTGTCCTCATCCCCAACGGGGGGCCCAGCACCATGGTGCCCTGCAACACCGAGATGCCCCTGGCCAACGGGGTCGCCAACGGACACGTCACGCCAGTGCAAGACAGCCCCTTCACTGGATACATCATCGCCATGCACAGAAAGATGGTGAGAACATAAGAATGCAGACTGTACATTATAGATGCAGTATGCTGCTGCAGCTGCTCTGTAGGTGATACTTAACTAAAAATCTGACATGTGTCCCATCTGTTGATGTTTGCGTCGCCCTATCAGATGCGTACGGAGCTGTACTTCCTGTCATCTCAGAAGAACCGGCCCAGTCTGTTCGGCATGCCTCTCATAGTCCCCTGCACAGTCCACACCAGTAAGAAGGATCTGTACGATGCCGTCTGGATCCAAGTGTCCCGACTGGCCAGCCCCCTGCCCCCGCAGGAGGCCAGCAACCACGCCCAGGACTGGTAGGCCGGCCTTTACTGTCACATGTTCTGTGGCTTCTGTTTGCTTTTAACAGAGCTACGTGTAGGTTAGCAGTCCTCCTGCTTCCAGCCTTTGTGGTAAGCTAGGCTAAACACATAATGGGAAGTGACACATTTGAAAACATTACAAACAGCGTCTGTAGTTTAAAACAGTTGTATATCAACAGGTAAATATCTTCTATCTGTCTAATAATTGAAAGGACAGTAGTTGGATTAATCCTGTGGGGTCTGGTTGATTTTTACATCTCGTCTTAATCTCACCTTTCAAACGTGTTTGCATAAAACACAATACCCAAAGTTTCATATCAAATTTGCAGCAGAATTTCAGCTCTCTGGAGGATGAGACTTTGATTTGTCCAAGAGTAAAATGTAAAGAGACAATTTGAGCCTAAAAGCTGAATTCTGATTTTTGAAATTATCTTCAAATCTCTCGTGAAAACCCACCTTTACTCATGTTGACGACGTGTTTATCGTGCCTGAAAAAGGTTTCCTGAAGTCTTCACAGTAGCAATGGAATGTTTGAATGAAATAGTATGTAAATATTTAATAACTGTCTATAATGACATTTTGTAATATTGAGTAGTAATACTTTCACTGACTGAGGGACTGACATAAAATTGGACAGAATGACTCTCTACTACCTCTGAAGTATGTCCTTAAATAGAGGTGTATTCAGGGCAAAGCCAGCCCCCATGTTGGTCTCTGTCCATTTACTGAACAATGTCAAGGGACCAGTGTGCCTTTGTCTAAGTTACAAATATATAGTTGGGGTCCAGAACCTCCAGAGCTATAATGGAGGCATGATGTAATAAAAGCATGAATAATCTTTTAAAGGTCCACATGTCTCTCACTGTTGTCTACCCCCAGACCCCCAACATGGCAGCTGAGGTATAATGTGTAGGGCTGCTGCAGCTTACTGTTAGATAAAATAAAGCTTAGGGCCTGAAGTGTTCAGGCCTGATCAGTATCAGCTGTCTGAAGCCTGACGTCTCAAATGCACCAGAAATCTGTAGTTAACAAATGTCTCTCTTCTCTTATCCTGCAGTGATGACAGTATGGGCTACCAGTACCCCTTCACTCTACGGGTCGTCGGTAAAGATGGCAACTCATGTGCCTGGTGTCCCTGGTACAGGTTAGTATTTTCTGTAAGCATGTGGCACAAAGTAGGGAGTAAGTGATGTATCTGGTGGTGAGACGTTGTTCTAAATGATTTGATTAGAGTACATATCTATGATCAAATTATAAAAGGTATATATTTGATTTTGTTCCAAGCAGAAATTGTTTGATGAACAGAAATGGTATTAGAAATAAGGAAATCTCTTCATGGACCTGAGGTCTGTACTGTGGAACAAGTTTAACATACTCAGCATGTGTTTCTGTTGTCTCACTAAACTGAACTCAGGATAACCATTAGCACATTCACAAAGCAGCATATGACCAGTCACTGATGATGTAAAAACTGTAATACACAAACGGTAATATTAGACATAAGAAGACGATCAACACATCATCCTGACTAAAACAACACCGCCACTGCTGCTAAGAGCAGGAAGGACAGCTGGCAGAAAAATCACTGACAGTATGAATACAGAAACCAGAATAACTATAATGAGTCATGATTTACTCACCACCATGATGATGGAGAGTCGGGTGAAGTTCTTCATCCACGAAATGTTTCCGAAGCTCCACAGAACAACAGGCTGGCAGCGTTCTCCTGAACACCTGAAGAAGGTGGAGACTAGTTTTAAAATGTAAAAGACAAACACAAAATGACTCCATACAGCTCATAATCCACGTCTCCAGAAACAGACGTCCAAAAAGATCTTATTTACACCTTTTTCAGCTCAAATCTTCTTTGTAGCCTCAAACAAGCTGAAGATGTGCTGCTAGAGGAGATCGATGAGAACTGTGATGTTTGCATTCCTCATTGTTTACCTGCTACGGGGGGGGGTGAATAGATACTGACTGAACTGTTCTTTTAATAAACCTCTAATATAACAGCCTCATCATTAGGGATGAGAAGATCTCACTAGAACTGTATTTGTATATTCCGTTAATCTAATTTGTTGCTTAGATCTATTCTTAAACTGTGTTTTACAGTTTTAGCCTGACTGTTTCAGCCACGCCCCTAAAATGGATTCAGGACCAGAAAAAAACACAGGATTTAAAGCGTTTCTGTAAAATAAAGAAACGCTTTAAAACGTCTCATAAATAAAACCAGAAGAAGGCTTTAGTCCCTCAGTCAGGTGTACAGTGATGTCTGAGGACAGCAGTGGGGGGCTCCTACACATGAGATACACCTCTTATGATCTGGATCCAGGATCTCCTATGAATGATGATGTCATTTTCCACAGAACTGATTGGTCAGTAGGCGATGGGTGCTTTCATATGTTTCTATCTGTTATCTGTTCTGGAGCAGGTCAGGTGTTCGTAAGTTACCATGGTGATGAACCTGGTTAGAGGTGAACCTGAGTCCTAACACTGAAAGCCCAGAGTTAACTAGTCGTCTAAGTTATAACTAGTTAACCACAAATCCTGCTTGGTGTGTGTGTGTGTGTGTGTGTGTGTGTGTGTGTGTGTGTGTGTGTGTGTGTGTGTGTGTGTGTGTGTGTGTGTGTGTGTGTGTGTGTGTGTGTGTGTGTGTGTGTGTGTGTGTGTGTGTGTGTGTGTGTGTGTGTGTGTGTGTGTGTGTGTGTGTGTGTGTGTGTGTGTGTGTCTGTGTGTCTGTGTCTGTTTTTCTCCAGGTTCTGTCGAGGCTGTACAATAGACTGTACAGAGGACAGAGCCTCTGTAGGAAATGCATACATAGCTGTGGACTGGGACCCCACCGCCCTGCACCTCCGCTACCAGACCTCTCAAGAGAGGGTAAAACACACACACACACACACACACACACCCCGTCTCTCTCTCTCCCAGACAGAAAGCATCATGCAGAGCACTGGAGGACTTCCTATGAAAGATTTAAATTTACTGTGTATGAATGGTGCTTCTTTTTGTACACTTTCAACAATCAACTAGCTATGAGTGTGTTGCTCCTTCCTTCCCATAAGCTACACTGTGTTAATGATCAGCCATTCACCTTAAAGCCCCTCTCACCTTATCATAAGGAAAGGGGCTATGGTTACATCATAGCATGTTTCTTTTGCATGTCTTCAATGTCTCTATTCTAATGTCCTTGTTGTAATGACACAAACTGCCCTTGGAGGATATGCAGTGTTTGTCACCAGAGCTGTTTTTAGTTTTATGCCCTTTGGATTGTTGTTCAAATTAAAGACCAATAAAAGAACCTGATGGAAAATATTTGATCCTAAAAATGAGATGATGATCTGTAAAAAGAAGGTGTGAGTCTTTGACTGTCTGCCCTTCATCCTACTGACATTTAGTCTGATTTTCAGTCTTTAGGACAGGATCCTCAGATAGGATAGGATCCTCAGATAGGACAGGATCCTCAGATAGGATAGGATCCTCAGATAGGACAGGATCCTCAGATAGGACAGGATCCTCAGATAGGACAGGATCCTCAGATAGGATAGGTCAAGGTACTAACTTTCATCACTAGGTATTAGTTCTGTATGATTGTGTAAGTCTTCAGATAATTCTGCTCCTGCATTGCTTCACCTTTTCTGCCTTAAATTGGTTTTACCTGGTGATTCAATCTTCGGTGTTTGTTCTTCAGAAATCACTTTCCAGGATGTCTGCTCACCCTCTGATAGCACTTACTCCTGGTTGTGAGGGAGACCTCGTTCAGACCTGGTCTTAACATCCGATCACAAGAGGACCGCTCTAAGTGCAGGAGCGACAGCACCAAAGACCGTTTGAGATCTGATCACTCAGACCACATTCAGAGGTGGTCTAGGCCGTATGTGGCGATGCCACAATGAAGGAGAGCCAACTCAGCTAACATACTCTTAAACAACAAGAAGCCACAACAAACAGATGTTTGTGACCACAATATCCCCAGACTCACAACTGGTCACGGGACACATAATGTCATGTGTCTCTGTCCAGACTCAGAGCGGTCCACCTGTGATCAGATCACCCAGCTGGATGTTACTACCAGGTCTGAACTGACTCTGAGACTCACCTGTTCAGTATGTTGAGCACTGTGGTCTCCCTGCAGATTGTTGAGGAGCACTGCAGTGTGGAGCAGTCCCGTCGGGCCCAGGCTGAGCCAATCAGCTTGGACAGCTGTCTGAAGGCCTTCACCAGTGAGGAAGAGCTGGGCGAGGACGAACTCTACTACTGCTCCAAGTGCAAGACGCACCGGCTAGCCACCAAGAAGCTGGACCTCTGGAGGTTGCCACCCATTCTGGTCAGTGGAACACTTCCCAGACGTGGTTTCAGTAGTATATAGAGTCAGCTCTGAAAATTGTCAATGGACGTACTACATTATGCGTGTTCCTCTACAGATTGTCCACCTGAAACGTTTCCAGTTTGTAAACGGCCGCTGGATCAAGTCCCAAAAGATTGTCAAGTTCCCACGGGAAAACTTTGACCCAAGCGCCTTCCTGGCTCCCAGAGACCTGGAACAGCACTGCCTCCACTCCCGCAGTGAGAGCGAGGACCTGCCGAGTGTTGGACAAGAAAACCTGTCCTCCATTTCTGCTCCCGCTGGCTTCTGCAACCTTCCCAAAGGTACCACATGTTGATTTAATCCTGTTACTGCAAGTCCCTCATGCTCTGAGACGTTAACCACCTTTTTCCACAGACATTATGTGTGAGGATGAAACAAAATAAACTGATGGGTAACAGAGCAGAGCAGCTGCTGAGGAAGTGTATTTATGTATCGCTGTTTCCCAACAGCCTCACCTGCCTCTAGCAGGAAGTCAGCGCCTTCTCTCAGTCGGACCAGCAGCCCCTCCAGCAGTCCGAAGACGGGAGGCGGAGGCCGTAGGCCAGGCCGGCTACGCCTGCCTCAGCTGGGCAGCAGACACCGCCTCTCCAACAGCAAGGAGAACCTGGATGGAGCTGCAAATCCTGAGGCTGAGCCACGGGATGGAGCACCACAGGCAGACGCAGAGGGGGGCACAGCATCGATGCTGGGTCCTCCTGGATCGGGAGAGGCGGTGGCATCAGAGTCATCATGCAGCGCAGAGGCATCCAGCAGCCACTGTGACGTGGTACTGGTGAACGGTGACAGCAACGGGCTGAGCTTAGACTGCAGCACAGACAGCAGCATGGACCCCGACAGTCTACTGCTACAGCACAGAGACAACCTGTGTCTGGACTCCATCTATAACCTCTATGCAATATCAGTAAGTAGCTGCACTCAGGTGCTGTAATCGTCTTTCTTCTGCCTTCAAACATGTCTGAACCTTTTTGTGCCTCATCTCCTCAGTGCCATTCAGGAATCATGGGAGGAGGCCACTATGTGACGTATGCCAAAAACCCCAATGAGAAATGGTACTGTTACAATGACAGCAGCTGTAAGGTAAGACTCTTCAAATCCTATTTCCGCATTTAACGGCACACCTTTCTCAGCTGTAGTTTGATTACAGCTTTGGATAAACACACCCATCAGTACCAGAGACAGAGGACAGTGTGTTCTACTGCTCTGATGAAAGGGACACCCATAGTTTTACCGTTGTTAGCATGATTTACCAAACAACTAAGTGATTTTGTGGAGTTAGAAGAAGCGTTCAGGTCCAAGTCATCCACCGAATGAGTCTCTTCCTGGAAGCCACTTTACCAAAGCAGTCAAAACTCAGTCATTTTCTACTAACCCCTAATGCAAATGGGAAGTCTAGAAGTTTCTTTGTCCAGAAAACATTTCTGGATCTTCACAGTAAAACAGTTTTACTGCATCACCCTAAACAACTGAAGAAGATGGGGACTGGTTTAAAATGTCAAACAAACATAAAATGGGTCATTCATGTCTCTGGGAGCCCAGAGACTCAAATGAATTTAGTTTTATCTTGCAAATGGAATTTATCTTGTCTAACTTGCAGAATCACATTTCTTTGAGATGTTTTGACATCTAGGACATTTAAGACCTTCATCACGCAAATGATTTGTGACAAAGAGAATAGACCTTAAATATTTCTCATGAAGGTCTAGAACTGAAACGTCATAAATAGATGGGATTCTACAAGTTCGACAGTGTGTGGGAATTCCCTTTACAAGTTCCTACCGACTCATCCCTCTCCTACGCACCGGGCTGAAAATAAATGTGCGAAGTTCTGTTTCGTTACCGTTTTTTTTAGCTGAAATCTTCACCAGAGCCTCTAAACTAAAAGCATTGGCACACATCCCATCTGAAGGAGGTGTGCTGCTCGACCAGATTAACCATCTCTGCATCCCTCAGTACACAGAGAAAATGTTTGATCAATAATGTAACATCCAGGTAAACACTGAGGTGTGTAGAAATGGGAATGCGTAGGTTATAATACTACCAATAAAGCATGAATACAACCATTGTGTTGCCTCTCATAGTGACTTATTATGTAGTTAACGTAATTTTTCTAGCCCCGCCCTCCATTACATTATGATTATCTTCATCATCATGATGATCATTTTCATGTCATCCAAACGTATCATCAAGTGATGACAGCTGACTCCTCTGACCTTTTATCCTCAGTCTGCATCAGTTCATATGTTACCATAATCTCACATATCATAATATTTAGTTGTCAAATCCTTTTTATAAGGTTCTGATTTCATGAACCACTAAACAACCAATGCAATAAGCTAACACGACTGAGCCAGATCACCTCAGATGATCAAATCTGCCACCGACACACATCATCTAGTAAAGTCAACGGTCGTCACATGAAAATGAGAAGTTCTAGTGATGTTTTTTCCACTGATTGACAGAATAAGGACATCAAAATGAAAGCTAATACACAAACTGATCCAAATTAAAGCTGTCACGTGGAGTATTTGGAAACAGTTTACTTTGGTGACATCTAGTGTTGGATGTAAACAACACAGCTGCTTTTAATGTTTGTCTCAGCTATTGTTAGAACACATTACAGGCTCATCATCATGTCCTTCCTCATATCAATCACTTGACCTCTTTTCTTTTTTTTTTCTCCAGGAAGTGCACTCTGAAGAGATGGACACCGACTCGGCCTACATCCTCTTCTACGAGCAGCAGGGAGTGGAATACTCCCAGTTCCTGCCAAAGATCGATGGCAAAAAGATGGCCGACACCAGTAGCATGGATGAAGACTTTGAGTCTGACTACAAGAAATACTGCGTCCTCCAGTGAAGGCGCGTCGTCTTCCTTCAGCCAGCGCTACATGTGCTCTCTGCTCCCTCACCAGAGCACCAGAGACCAATCCTCACAAACTACTAGTGACTAGAGTCAGACTGTCTCCGTCTTGCGTCGCAGCACTTTCTACACTTGATTGCAAACACGGATTAGTGCGAAGTTTTTGCCAAGCCGTGGTGAAAGCACTAAACTGGTGCACTTTGCTGAGCCCAACAGAACAAATCCCCTGCTTCCCTGATGTGAACAACCTTCGTCATAACACATACCTGCATACTAACGCGTCTCTGAATGTATGCTAGTGTGGCCAAGTCATGAAGTGATGCTGCATGAATGAAAAAGCACATTGACACCTGGAGCTCTCATGTGATCTGAAGGAGACCACAGAATGGAGTCCAGGTGTGAATGTAAGGCCAATGATTGGAGACAGAGTTGTAGATGCCAAACGTTAACAGAGCCCAGGAGCTAAAGGACCTGTGCTGGTGTCATATTCGAAGCCACAGGTCAACACGATGTTGAAATCTGCTATTTGGATATTGTGACAAGCTCTTAAAAAATGGTTGTCTAAAGATTTTATTAGTGATAGTGTCACTAGAAAAAATATAAATCATATGCTACCTCATCGCTTCACGCAGTCTGTCAGCCAACTGTACCCCAAACATCTGTGACAGTATTAATAATGAGAATTAAGATGCTTCCTTCCAGTGTAGCAGTCGTGGTACACACATTTCAAGAAAACCTCCCCACAAAAAGAATCCCCTCATAGGACATGAAATTCATCCCACAGCTGCCAAAAATCAGTGGTGATCAGTGCAATGTTGACCTGTGTGAACCTGGACCTGCTCAGTCTCGGTAGGACAGGTGCCATGATTTCAAAAGAGAGATGCTTCAAGGAAAACGTACAGTATATATTTAATGCTCTCTTTTTTTAAATCCTGCAAGTGTGTTGTTTTATAAAAGATTTATTTTATTGTTGGTTTTTTCTTCTTTTTTTTTCTCTTCCGGCAGACTTCAGGAGCCACTTCAGGTCAGGAACCAATGTTTATGTCAAAGCAACACCAAGAGGGGTCGAGATTATGTTGACAACCTCTCCAATACGAGGACAGGAAAGAGATGTGGATTATATTCTATAACATTATAAAGTTAAAGAGTTCTCCACCTGTTCAGGATTGCACTTTTCTAACTCTCTTTGACACACGATGGACAGTTAAAACCTTCCTAAATATCTTCCTTTATTGTTCATCCTTTCTATAAAAACCTGGCACCGACATTACCCAGAATGCAACTCAACAGCTGTGACATGTGACATCACGCTCCCACCCCAAACACTATTTAAACTGTTTTTACATATGCAGACATGCTCCCTTACACCTGGAAACACATTTGGTTGTGTAACACTTTATAGGTAAACACCTGTTTCATATGCTCAGTTTTACCTTTAACCACACCCATCAGTGATGTCACAGTCCACCTCTGCATCACAGCAGCAGAGGAGGAAGTGAAGCCATTAAAAGTCAGCAAAACCAACATTTTCAGGCTGTTAAACTACTCTTCAAAGGCGACTTAACACATTTCTATGTTACCAAAAATGAAGCGTTCACATCTACCTTGATTTTCAAAATGGCTCCCTTAAATATCTGACAAAGCTTCAGTAACACTTGGTGTTATGGGTCTCAAAGGGTGTTATCAGACAAAACTGCTTCTGCTCTGAAGTAGAAGCTAAAAAGGTTCTTAGAACTATAATCGTTCCTAGTTCCTGCAGTGTGGATACAAGACAAAGGACTCTTAGAACCGAGTTCTCAGTGATACAAATGTCCCTCCACCAGACGGGATAACCAACTGGTCAAAGCGGGCAGAGCTGTCTGGGTTCAGACTCATGGGCTCCACAGCCAAGTTAATAAATAGCAGATCTGACTATAAAGTCACTGGAATGTGTTAGCATCTACACAGCTAATTGAGACACTGTTTAATTGTTACACATCCAGTAAGAATACATTTCAACATGTACAGTACCAGTCAATAGTTTGGACACAGTTTCCCATCCACTTGAATGGGAAACTGTGTCCAAATTTTTGACTGGTAGTGTATACAGAATAAAGTTACCAATATTTAACTGAAAATGTAAAAATATTTGATGTAAATTCAGGTTTTAAGGAAAGTCCTGTAGAAGTCAACACATGCTGAAAAAACATTTTCCTTTAAAGACCGTATTACATCTTAGAGTTACCAAAACTTCTGTCCCCATAAATAGACCCTCAGACACTTTAATAGAAAGGTTCTCTCAAAAATGAAAAGTCATTATCCACACATATTTTGTGGACTAATGAACTTCACCAGACTCTCCGTTGGCAGGGCAGTGAGTAGATAATGACTGAATCGTTTTTGGGTGAGCTGTTCCTTTAATTCTACAGAATGTGTTTGAACTGATGTCAGATCTGTAGAAGCTTCGCTCCATCATTGGGTCCAGTCCCCATTCCTTTTCTGTCTGCTAAACATGAGTTTCATGTTAACTCTGTTCTGACCTGAAGGTTCGGCTCCTCGATGTCTCTGTTGAGCTTCTTTTGAAATGAACAAATCCTGTTTTTTTTCTGTGTGGAGCAGCAGCAGAGCTTCGTGTCTGTGTAGCAGCAGGTATGGAGCTCCTGCGTGGGCTCGGTCTAATCACTGTGAACAGACAGCAGACGGGTCCCACTTTGTTTTCTAGATCAGACGATGATCCTCTGCTCTGCCCTTTTTATTAGCTGCTGTATTTATGAGATGTCGATATCTGTCACTGAATGAAAGGTTACCTTCCTTTTGCAGAGTACATTTGTTGACCAAATGAAACAGATGAGTGTGATCTATGTTTCCTCCACCCTCCCACCTTTGCACCGAGCTTCAGACGATGTCCAGGTTTTGTCCGTGTTCCAGGTGTCATCCTGTGGCTCAAAGGGAAATTTTTCCATAGGATTTGTTTCTTGAGAACCCACTTTGTAATGTTTGCTTCTTTTTAAGGTGCAATAGCTGTTGACTTTTTTCTTTTTTGCTGTGAATGTTCTCTTAAACAACGGTAGCTTAAACTGTGTTTTTTAAAGATACAATTTAAAGTTGGGTTGATTTCAGCACAGTTTTTGTAATCGTGGAACAAAGATTTTCTGCCCAAAAGACTGAACTTTGGAGGCAAACACAGATGACTCCCCCAATACTCCCCCAATGTAGTGGGAGTGCAGGCAATGCGATCTACTACTGAGCTGTCTGTCAGTGTGTGTAGCTTCTTATGATGATGTTCATTTGTGTCGGATCTGAACCAGAATTGTTAATTTAAAGAACTTCTTTTGTAACGTGTTTGTCCAAACAAAGTGACATTGTTGCACTGAAATGAAAACGTGTACATATAAAAATGTGTTATGTAAATAAGCCAATGAGAACTATGTATTTGAATATGAACTGTACAAAATACTGTACTTGTAGTTGTATATGGAGTGAAACCGTTCTGTAACAAAAGACCCAAGAAATTAAAATCTGCCGAGGACATGAAGACACTGGCCTGAAATGTGTTTGTATTGGACTAATGCAGATTAGAATGGAGGCTGGTCAACTCCACCACTTTGGTCCAGACTTTATTTATTTATTTTATTTTTTTACAATTAACACAAAACAATTTTTTTTCACATTGTTTTATTATTGTTTTTCAATAATGTAGCATTATTCATCTTTTATTTTCATCCAAAGTTTAGTAAACAAAGAACTACTACAACATATTTTAATGTTGGCTTTTATTATCTGAACAGAAATCACTGAACAAGATGATCTAAATCAGTAAAAACACCAACAAGTACATAAACATATCAAATCTAAAAAAACAAAATGAGGAAAAAAGGATGAGTAAACAAATATCTCTAAAGAATATTACATATTCATGAACAAAATTATTTGGATGTGTAATTCTGAGGACCTGAAGCCTCAGGTTATTATTCTGAGAGATATGAATGAGGCCATAAGGAAGTCCCGCCCTCTTTCCCGCTGCCAATAGGATCCCTCTTGGGATCACCTGTTTCCCCACACGCCACTAGGCGAACCGTGTCTGCACCTCGTTTCGTACCTGTTGCAGGACCGGACAGGATGTCTCTCCGGGCTTTAGAAATAATCTTTTTCTTCTATTTTGCGTCTCACATTCCGATCACAGTATTTATTGACTTACAGGCCCTGTTACCGGGACACGTGTTTCCTCAGCCGGTAAGAGTCCGAGGTTATAATGGAGGCCCAGCCGTCTGTCCTGTGACTGTAACACCCTGAATGTTGTCTCCTCCAGCTGAGAGATGTCCTGAGACGGTATGCAGAGGACTTCCGGGACCCAATGGTGCTGGATCCTCCGGAGTGGTTCCAGTCTTTTATTTTTTGCGAGGCCCTGCTCCAGCTGCCGTTCTTTCCCGTTGCAGCATATGCCTTCCTGAAAGGTCGGTAAACTCACAGGTGTAACGTGCTGCCACTGATGCTGGTGATCTCTGGTGGTGATCACTGTGACACATCACACGCGTTCACATCAACGTCAAGTCAAGTAAAAATGTATTTATGTAGCACAGAGAGGGTAAACCTCTAGGCAGCTCAGTCTCCTATTATGTCACTGCACCTAAAACCACCAGTCCCCTGATAGTCTGACCCTCATCATGTGACTCCTGGACCATGAAAACCTGCCCCTAGAATCTGGATCACATTGGGATCGTTATTAGTTTGACAGTCATCTAAGAAAAGTGATATTTCACTAATGGTGGTTTCTTCAGATCAAAGATTATTCAACTCCCATTATATATTAGATCTATTGGTAAAATCTACTAGTTTAAGTAGATCAATACAACAGATATTAAAGTGTATTTTTCCTGACTCCTCAGTCTCTAAATGATCCTTAATGACCAGCGTCTCTAGTTCTTGGTAGATCCCTTTAGCTGCTCTGACCTGCTGCAAACCTGATGCATATCCAGACACCAGCTTCTGGCAGCGTTCCTGAGGAATCTTAGCCCATTCCTCATGGACAAAGGCCTACAGTTACAGGGCCTGTATCATGAAGCTGTTACAACACAACTACCCAACTAACACTTAGGAATTCAAGACTACTGTTTTTCATAAAAGATGGCAGATGGTTGATATATTTTATGCCTTTTTTCATGAATTTCTTCCGTAAATATTCAGTGAAATGGTTCTCGACAACAGTGATGTGTGTGTAAACAAAGCCACCTGCAGGACAACTGGCTAACATTATCTAGCTTTCTGTCTATCTTCAAATATGTGATATTTTAAAAGTCATCCCATGTGTTCTGCAGCTCGGAGCATCTCTGGATCACTGCGTGTGTTTCTTGTCTCTCAGGTGGCTGTAAGTGGATCAGGACTCCTGCCATCATCTACTCCGTACACGTGGCCACCACGCTGCTCCCAATCCTTAGTCACATCTTTTTCTATGACTTTCTTTTGGAACCCCACTCTGGTCCCCAGACCCTGCAGGAGCGCTGCCTACTGGTCTCCATATATGCTCCGTACCTGCTGGTGCCTTTGCTGCTGCTCCTCACCATGCTGCTGTCCTCCACATACAACTCCACCTCCAAATCTGCAAACACATCAACCAAGTCCAAGAAGAAGAACTGACTCCTAACCAGACCACAGCTGCCTCATTAACGCTGATTTTAGGAGATGAATTTCTACATTCTGAATATGTCAGGTCGCCGCTCCACACAGCTAGACTTTATCTAAGGTGCTGCAAAGCTCACATAGGTCTATGCACTGTTTCACTTGATTAAAAAGTGTGCTTTCTGTCTATGCATGTTAGATTATGTATGCTCTGATGAACAGTGGATAAGCTCACTTAATAAAAAAAACAAATCACTTCATAGATGTACAGTACATGTGCAGAACTCTCTGCTTTCAGTTTGCATGTAAATGGTCTGTATGTGATAATCATACATCTGAGAGGCTGTGTGGGTTTAACACTGATATCTGAAGGAAATTAACATGATTAAGCCAGCCAGAATGAAAACTTTAAAAAATAAACCCTTGTTTGTTTTACATGTTATAGTTTATATATATATATATATATATATACACGTATATACGTATATATATATATATATATATATAAACTATAACATGTATAACAAACAAGGGTTTATTTTTTTTAAGTTTTCATTGTATATTTCATGTATATATATATATATGTATATACATATATATATATATATATACATATATATGCATATGTATATGTGTATATATACACTATATGTATATGTCATGGAAATGGGTTCAGTAGTTTTTGTGTGATTATGGAAATGCTGAAAAATGTCCTATATCACAATGCCAGTGAAAATTCCTGGATCCACCCCTTTATTTCAATCTTTACCAGAATGTAATGGGTTCTCCCTGGTTCGCGCCCCATCCTTCCACCAAGTTCACGGAAATCCGTCCACTGCTTTACCTTCAATGACGCATTTAAAAATGTAAGAATGAGAATATTATGCAGAAACATCAAGAAACATCACACACTGGCAGACAAATAGGGAGATACAGTGATCAACCAGTAGCCTTGAACAATAGGTACATTTTGAGTTTGGTCACTGTTGTGATGGACCTCAGGTCAGAGAACAAGACCACCGTCCCTAAAGGCAGCTGAAGACCTCCACCTGATGACCTGAGGGGCCCCAATCTGTGAGTCAGATGTACTGTGGAGCCAACCCAGTACATGCCTCTAACAGTATTTTTAAGGTGATGCTGTTTCGTCCTCGGAGCCAATGAATGAAGTGATTTCAAACTTTCTACAGGCTGCATTCTGTCCAGCAAACACCAAAGAGCCTAAACTGCTAAAAGGACAAGCTTTATTATCTGCATATGTATCATTCTAATTTATACATACAAATCAAGACTGGTGTTATGAAAGGAAGAGAAGTCAAACATCAAATATGAAGACAGGATGACAGGATGGAGGAATGAAGACAAAATATGACAATTATGAAGACAATGATATACAGTATTAGTCTTTCACAGTTTAAATGCAGGAAAGATACTAACAATCTGCATGTGTCAGGAAATGCCCTGTCTCACAACATTTAAGAAAATGAAAACAATGTCCTGAATCTCTTCCCCATTCATGGGGACACAAATCTACACAATCTCATTGAAATGCATGGAGAACCTTTTGAGATATTCTAACTAACAGATGGCAATGAAAACCCCTCCTTGGTGGATGTAATGAGCTGCAGCCATACTGACTGATTGTTTGAATAATCCTGCAGTACAGTGTTACTGTAGTCTGATCTGCAGTAAATAAAACAGTAAGCAACAGTGCAACACTGGGAATATGCACAATCCTAATAAAAATAGCAATTACATAACGGGCCACATATCTTATTGCTAATATTTTATGCTGTCTTTAGTAATCATTGTGTTATCGTTTGTGGTTGTTGGGTAACATAATGTAGGCCCAACACATATTCCTGAAGTTATATGTGGGACTAAAAAATACATTCTCCACATGCTGGGAGCTACCAGTATGGAGCTGTACTCTTCTTTTTTTCCAATATATGAAAGACAATAACATCACAATTCACAAGATACACACGTTAAGACAAGGAGGGAAGGCCTGGTGCTCCTATGGAGGGCACAGAGCACACAGTCCCAACAGTACCAAGCATCCAGTGGCTCCTGGGAGACACCAGGAGACAGGGGTGGGATCGAGGGGGGATAACTGGTACAGGTTCGTATTAGGGATGATGATACCAGGGCAGCTTCCCAGACACCACTAATCTGCCAAACCAACACATCTCTCCAGCATCATGACCATTGGTTATACTTGACATCAGCTCAGGTCCAGTTTGTATGCATACACATGTGCACAGCCTGTGAAGTCAGGTTATTATTCTATTCTTCATGGATTCTTGAATAAAAATCTAAGGGGCACCTGTCCCATTTTTATTCTTTAAAAGTTGAGGCTGCAATCTCCATCGATAGTAAGTCCCAAAAATCCTTCAGCCAATTATGTACATTATAGCAGTCTGGTTTACAGGTTTACCACCTTTATAAAGTCTGAAGATACTACTGATCTCTGACAGTGATGAGTCATTTGTGTCTTGATGATCTGACAACAAGCTGTTCCTGAAAGAACATACCGTTCATTCTAGAAAACGGCCTGAAACGGTCTCCGAACACATCCTCAGATATGAAGTCACACCACTGCTGACATTCTGTCTACCACACAGCGTGGCACAGTGAACACACTGCACTGGAAAGCAATGCAGCACCAAATTAAAGACGCTCCAGCAATTTATTGTTGCAATGTCAAACATTAAGAGGCTCGGTTGGACTGATTAAATAAATATAAATGGCCAAAATCAAAATAGCAGAGATGATTTTTAGTCCCTAATATGGATCAAGTTTCAAGGACTGATTGACCATAATGCAGCTCAATAGTTTATTAAATTAGTTCCTCCCAGCCGGGTACACATCCATGTCTTTAAATATGATCTCACTTCATGACAGAGTTGATGTGAAAAATACAAAGTCTCAAGTTCAAGCCTAAATAATAACCCCAGTGACATCATCACTACACAGGGAACTAACAGCCTATACTGCAGTGCATCACATTTCTCCACTGTATGGCCGTCTTAGAGTGTTTTATCTATAAGGGCACCCCAGAAAACCCCGTACTATGTTTTCTCTGCTGGAAAGGTACTCTAGGGGGCTCTTAAGATAAGATAAGATAAGATAAGATATCCCTTTATTAGCTTTTATCTATCATGCAGGCATCCAAGAGGGTGCTTTGGCTAAGTTTTTTCAAACACGATGGCACCCCCTGAGGCCACAAGTGAGTACAATACACAGGTAATCCTCAAGGGTTTCCTCGACATCCTCTCACACTCCTGCACAAACAGAAGGGTGTTCATCCTCAAAGGTTTGAGGATTACCATGACCCATATATATATATATATATATATATATATATATTTATATATATATATATATATATATATTTATATATATATATATATATATATAAATATATATAAACTGGCACCACAAAGTGCAGGAAACACCGCTTAAGTGCTACGACTGAAAAGAGCCCCAGTTCATCAGTATATCTACTTTCTTGTTCTTATCTATAAACTAATTATTAATTCTTTGTCTCTACATGACCTCATCAAATAGCAAATTCCTTTTCATATCTATTTTTCTTTTCTTTTTCTTTATTGGATAGCGAGAGTGAAAGGCCAAGACAGGAAACATAAGAGAGAGCAGTATGACATGCGGCAAAGGTCACCAGCTGATGATAATGCACTGACCGGCCCTGCTGCCTGAGATCAGGGATTGTTGCTGTTGTCTTCTCATATGGCTCAGGTGGGGTTACCAATGTGCTGAGGGCCCCATATAAAGAGCAGAGAGAGAGAGATGGACCCCTCCAATAAACAGCAATACAGCGAGGGAAGATGTTTTTACCTCACTCTCCTTTTGAGAGACGTATATTATGTTGCTAATTTATGTGCTTCACACTGCAGCTTTTGCCAAAAGTTCCAGGGAGTTTGAAGGCCTCAGTCTTACTACTAGTTATGTTTTTCAACACCAGAGGGTGTCATATCTAAACAGAGGGTTTACAGCTGTATGATGTGGCTATTATAAGCCTCTTCAAGGCTTCCTGTTTCTCCCATACATCTATCCTTTTTTGATTGCCTATATGTTCTTTTTGGTCAAGGAAAGTGAATTTTCCATGGTCAACAAATAAACAAACAAACAAATAAATAAATAAATAAATACTATATTATACTATACTATACTATACTATACCATCTGTCCTGCCGAAGCAAAACAATGTGATAATTTCATAATACACTAATAAATATCTTTGATTTGAAATATTTGATTAATTTCTATTGTTTTGAACTGCAGCACTAGAACTTCTTGAACTCCTAGGGTCCCAAGAAGACAAGTCCTTTTGTTATTTACACATTCTTCCAATACTTTTGACCGTTTAAACTGCATAAATATATTTATATAATACTGCAATGTTGATAGTTTTGTTAGTTCATATACAGTGGACGGACTAACCCTCGCAGCGGAAGGAAACGTCTAAAGGAGGCCTCGGCGGAAGGATAGTTTATAAAGCAGGAACATGGCTCTATCTTCAGTGTTGATAAAGCGAACAGCAGAGAGACAGGACCAGCCGTCTGTCGTGATGTGACAGACCTGTACACTGATTTCAAACTGTACAGTTTCTTATTAGCTATTGAACAGTAGCGTAACTTTAAAAGTAACATTAGCTGAAAGGACACTTTTTCCCAGTGCTAACCTTGACGTTAGCTGTCCTGTCAGACTGGACGACGAAGGAAACAACGAAGTGTTCTCGTCTCGGATAAAATAAATGTTGACTGGGGAAACGTCAGTGTTTTTCTAGAGGACGTAAATGTGTCTCATGGAGTCGGACGTCTTGTCGAAGAAGACCCATAATACGGACTAACGCCTTCAGATAAACAACATCTCTGTGTTGACATTTGTTTAGCATCCTGAATGTTTTTAAGCTAACATTGACATTTTACTCGCTAGATTGTTACATGTATATGTTGCTAGATCGTGTAACGTCAATGTATCTTAGATAAAGCAGGATAATTAATCAGAATCACATAATAGGATAACGTTATTGTTCAGCATGTCTTCAGAGACCCACATCGGGCAGCAGCTATGACGCTAGGTGTAGCCACAGGGTTATGTCACTGTCTAGCTAACAGATAGCTCGATGTCTGCATCTGCTGTCAGTATTTGCATGGTCATGTCCAGCAGGGTTGGCATCATGTAGACTGTGCCTCTGAATAGGTTAGGAGACTGGGGACACAGCGTGTTAGTGAGCCTCCTCGGAGAGTAATGCAAAGCTAGATTGCAGCCATCCAACTGGGTCAAAGACTGACAGCTTGAACTGGTACAATTTAGCTCAGGTTTGTTGCTGGCCATGCTCAAAGCCGTCTGCTCTGTGTGATATTCTGTCTAATTAGAAGGCATGTAAGTGCATCATGTCCTGACTGCGTCTCTTATTAATGCAATAAGAAACACCAGAGCAGAGTCATGAAATAAACCCGCAGTGCAAGAAGCAGCATCGCCAGGACCGAGTGGATCATTTGCTCCAGGATTATTGTCTGAATTGGAGAGCAACATTCAAGACTGTCAATCAGTGCCCAGCATCATCTGGACCATCAGTCCATCGCAATGGAAGCTGTGGGAGATTTTGAGTACAGTAGAAAAGACCTGGTTGGACATGGAGCCTTTGCTGTGGTGTTCAAAGGAAGGCACAGGAAGGTAAATACAAAGCTTGACTTTAATGCCTCCTTTCCTCTTGGAGATAAAAGGGAGGCTAGGAGGCATCTTCATTTAAAACTGGGTCATTCAGTGGCAGCAGAACGCAGCTCTGCAGCAGCATATGCTGCCCTCTTTTAAGGTGGTAATGCTTTTATGATTAAAACATGTAGATCCAGTCTGATTTTCTGTGCAGTCGTTCTGTGACAAGTGTTTGCAGTGTTATTTCATCAGCTGCACCATTAGATATGTGCATTTATGTCGTTTGGTTCATTCATGAAGTAGATGATTCAGGCAGCAGTGAATGACTTCATGACATACAGAGGCAGGCAGGAGGATGGGGTGCAGTTTTTCCCCCTTGTCTTTTTAAGGTTACCAGCCTCCCTTATGTAACAGCTGCATAAGTTAATTCATACTGAAGCACTGAAATCCATTGGATTATTAACATAATACTCAGAAAGTTAACTCATTACATTTGACTTGGATGGGGTTTTGTCTCTCAGAAGGATGCTAAAATAGTGTGCAACAGAGATGACATCATTCTGCCCCCATTGCTACTGGTTTGAAACAGATGGTCTTGAGTTCCTCAATGAAAGAGCATCAACACTCCCTGCTGTAGTCTGAGCAGAGCAGCTTCTGTCTCTTAATTTGACTCAGTAACAATCTCCTAGCCTTCACTCCACCTGCTCATATGTGAGCACATCAGTTCACTGCTCACATGCAAACAACCCTGACATGTGATCAGTGTATTTACTGTGTAAGTCCGATCATCTCCATAATATTTAGCCTATTTATAGCCTTATATTTATAGGTTTATATATGCCTCAGAGGAGCAGGCTCTGTCTGCAAGCAGCAGACATGTTGGATGTGACATATGACCTCCTGTTAGACTGTACTATCAAGAAGTTATGCAAAGACTCATCAGAGATAAGGCAGAGCAGTCAGTTAAGTGCATTATCAATTGTATGTTTAACTTTTTTTTACAGTTTACCGATTAAAGAACAAATGCCGAAAAAAAAAAAAAAACTCTTTAAGATGTAATGTCATGACCAAATCCACTGCCATTTACATCCACTCATTACAAGAGTTTAACCTGCTTCAAATGAATAACACTTTACAACTCAGACAGACAAGTTGCAGCATACTCTGTGTCATTCTCTTAAGTGTGCGTTTGGCTGACATGTATTCAGCTAGGATATTAAAATATTTCAGATGATGTACAACATGGCTTCAACTAACATTTCAGCTCATTTTGCATTCATCTGCTGAATCTGCTAAATGCTTTATTAATGGATTCATTGTGTAGTCAGTAAAACGTAATAAAATAGAGAAATTCCCATCGAACATTCTCTTAGTCTAAGAGGAAGGCATCAGGTTGCTTTTATCGTCTGATCAGCAGTTCAAATCCCAAAGAGATTCAGTTACAGTTTAAGTCTCCTCTCCAGCCACATTTAGTGCTGCCCATACATATTAACTATTAGTACTAGTGAGGTTGTGAAGACAAAGTATGGTTTCTCTCCAGATAAGAGGGGAAATGATAAGAAAATAATTACATGACTCAAAAATGAGACTTGTTGGGCTTTTTAGTCATCTCTGTGTTAAAGTCAGCTGAAACCTCCCTTTTTGAGGACCAAGGCTACAAATGTCCGTTTTTTAATTGCCCAAATAAGATCTAAAGTATGTGGAAACTTCTCTGGTGTGCTCTGCTGTCAGTCTAATTATTTCACCGTCTATCATAACACCTTCAGTCTGGTTGCAGCGTTACTGATGCTAATCTCTTTGCTGCACACACCTCTATAATTGCCTGTGATTCATGCATTATTTTGGACAATGAAGTCGTGTTCCTGTCTCTGCAGCTGAGGAGAACTGCTTACTTTGCACTGTTAAACTGTGGTGCACTACTGAGCCATCGGTATAGTTTGCCTCTTCCCCCATGCTCGCACCACCTCCTCCTCCTCCTCACCCTCCAAGCATTACATGATCAGCTAGCAGGGTCAACTTTTTTCTATGGGTGCAGTGTCGGCTGCTCAGTCACACTTGGCTGAGCAGGCTGTCAGTGAGCTGGGAATGGATGCAGCTCAGTTGGCAGTAATAGACATGAAAACACAGGCAGACTCAGGTCACTCACATGCAGGATACTGTGTTCCTGAACAAGCGTATCCTCTTATCATAGATTCATTTGTTTTTAGTCATAGATTTCCTTCCTGAGCTTCCTTTTGTCTAGACTGTGTGTGTGTCTCTCTCTCAAGGGCGTAGAGACGGTCTCTCCTGGGTTTATTTCTGTGTCCTAGCTGAGTGTTAGCGTGTGCATCACATGTCCTGAGAGCCTTTGAGCTCACGTGAGCTCCAACAGTCTTTTTATATCAGCTCCAGGAGCTCATCTGGAAACATTATCTCAGCCCAAGTAAAAAATAGGTCCCTCTCTTCTCACTTAGCCTGTAGAGTGAGTAGGCTGGCTGTCATCTGAGTGCCTCGTCATCCAGCGTGTCATTCAGTGCAGTAGGCTCGCCTAACTGTCAGAAACAAGTGACCTGATGTTATTGGGACAGATAAAATTTCCTCTGTCCTTCTAGCCAGCTCTTAGTGATGCTGACAGTGTAATGTAGGGCAGCATGCTCAGCTTGGAGCTCATATGTACACATTATAACAGACATGTTAATGTAAGAAGGTTAAATCCAATATCATGTTAGTATGTTGTTCCAGTGGGAACAGTATATTATATCATATATATATATACTAAATCACAAGTATAATAAGCATTACAGATAAATGAATAAGACAAAACCTCAGAGTCCCGCCCTACCTGACAGCAGATGACCTTCATGATAAACCTATTATTACTGTCCAGTTTTAAATTTGTAGTGGCAGAAATAACAATATTCCTTCCCATACCAGTTTCCTTAATCATAGCATGACTCAGCATTCACAAACTTCAGATGTTGTCTCGATGAGTTGATTTAAAGACGATTCTCGGCTCTTTCTTTGATAATCATTTTGAGCTGGATGTGAGCATCAGCTGCTCTTCTTTGTCTTACATGATTGCACACCTCTGGGTTTTGGGCTGCCGGCCAGACAAAACAAGCAATGTGATCACATCACCTTGGGCTCTGGGGAATTCTGTGGGAAATAAAGTGTATTTATTTCAATAAGAATATAATCTGATTAATTTCAAATATAATTGATTAATTTATTAGTTGCAGCTCCGTTTCCCAGTATTGAATAGTGGAGGTTGGCAAAGACCACCTCGGCTCACTTTGTACAAAAGACACTGAATGTTTAGTGAATGTGAACATGAACCCATATGCTATTCCTCACAGCAGCTATTTAAATAATGTAACTATGGGTTGTCTCCTACTGCACACATCTCACAGAATGACACAGTCAGGATCCACAGCGCTCAACCAAACACTAACCGGGGCAAAGTGTGACCTAGCTTTATTTACAGAGCTGTATGTGACGGCAAATTCATGCATGTCCACCAGTGGTTTAATGTTGATTTAGAACATGAAGGAATTTGTCAGATGAAGAGGAAATCGATGGGTTTCTCCACCAAACACTTGTTCATAAGGCGTACAGAATCAAAAGTAGATCATTGACAAACTGCATCTCTTGAAAACAATAGTTCAGGAGGAATAAATCTGCAAAATGGATATGTATTATATGTTTTTAACCTTTCTGTCCTGTCCATCCTGCTCTGTGTGTTCTGTAGAAGACAGATTGGGAGGTGGCCGTCAAGAGCATCAATAAGAAGAACCTATCCAAGTCCCAGATCCTTCTTGGCAAGGAAATCAAAATCCTGAAGGTGAGCATGACAATTAATTGGCTCTCATGCATCTCTTGTACTCTTAAGAATGATGTGACATTGATTTTGTGTGAGTCTGTGCATTGGATAGAGAGCAGCCTTGACTTCCCTGATAGAAATATCAGTGTGATTCCATTAGCTGCAGGGCTGTAGCCTAGTTAATCTTTCTGCTAATGCATCTGATTTGTCTCTTCTGGTTTTATTCAGGAACTGCAGCATGAAAACATTGTGGCACTTTACGATGTCCAGGTAACTTTTTTTTTTTTTTTTTTTAAATCTTGTCTGCATCAAGTCATTTTAAGCCAGAGAATGAGTCAGTTTTTGTGTGTTCTATTTGAATATGTCCTTCTATTGAGTGTTGTGTGCTCTGTGGCACACAGGCAGGCATTCCTGAGACATTGTCTGTTCTAGTATGTATTGAACAAGGATAGAAAAACTGAAATCTAGTCAAACCAATCTACAAATCTGTTAAGGTTGTCTGGAGAATCAATGTTGCTATTGGCTCGTTCTTGGTTTACTGCTGAGTTAGGCTGCCCTCTGCCTCTCTCTGAACACAACGGGCTGATTTAGGGTCATATTATTGCTCTGGTTCAATCCCATCAGTCTAGTTGTCAGAGTACAGCTGTGCAGCCTGTCCAAAGTCTGAGCACATGTTCCACTGCAAACCTGAAAGTACAGAGTTTGAGCCAGATCACCCTTTTCACCCCAGAATCAGTGATGTCAGCAGGGTTTTTATATATTAGCTGATTTAGACATATCACAGGACTTAACTGTTACATTATAATGAATTGGTAACTACAGTTGGTGTTTGTACATGTGATTGGCAACTTTAGCTCATTGTTCATTGGCTTGCTGGCCAGCATATCATCCAATCCGTATCACTTCATTCAGGATCTGTGGACATTCAGGGCTGAGCTACAGCAGCTTGTCCTCTCAGTCTGTACTATTTTAACAGTATCTCATTTAACATTATCCTAGTAAAGGGGAGTCTGAGAGCCATCCTCTGGATCAATACACAGAACATCACTTAAGACTATAGTGATACAGTTACTATCACTAATGTCAGCTACAGTCAATGTGTTTTTCTAGGGACATGAATGGCGAGGCCTTTGAATTTGCTGGGATGAAGTTGAAACACACACCACTATGAGAGAGACTATAGAGACTGTTCGTGTTCATCTGCAGGCATCGACAGAACAGCTGGGATCATTTACAGTAGACAGTGGACAGAGGGTACCTGCAGTACCCAGGATTACATTTAAGACATGAGTTTGAACACTGGCAGTGAGGCGTCACATTCTTTCACAATAATGCACGTGTGCTGATGTGACTGATGACGCATACAGCTTTGCAATAATTGTTCAGTCCATCTGATCATCACCCGCCTTATACACATTGGGACTGCAGAGAACTGGATATGAAACTGCAATTTCAAGCATTTCTAGGCATAGGGAAGCCACACCACTGTCAGTACGCCGCCACACCTACAGCACTCTGGTTGATTCCCGTCTCACAGCCCATGTTAATGTGTTCCATGAGCACACAGCTTAAAACCTATTAGTCCTCTGGCTGGGAGTTTGCCTTCTAGCTGAGCCCCATATCATACATCCGTCTTCAGACACTGGTTGATAACAAAGGTGAAAATACAGATTCATTGCTGGAGGCAGAATATTTACACCATATATTTCAGTGTTTCTGACATTAAACACTGGTCCTGTTGTTTCTACTGTTCAGTGATGTTAGTAGTTCCACACACACAGACCGGTTGTCTGTTCAGGACTGATGTGGGTGTTGTGAGAGGCTTGGATTGTCATGTATGCAGTGGTTTGCAGCAACGCAGCTTAAGCACATGTTTCCATTTGTGACTCTATAAGAGCAGCAATGAATGCTAAATTATTAGATCTACATGGACCCTTTTAATTGTGCTTCTCACTGCATGAACAGAACACACAATAACAAAGACTGTGAATGTCGAAAGTTCAGAAATATGTAAATGTCCCTCCTCTTATAATGATCTATTTATCAATGTGTCATAATGCCCTGAACTGGATATGAGAATCCTTTACATCTGAGTTTAGTATAAGTAAAAGACAGAAGCAGAAATGAGGAGTGAGGCAGAAACGGTTCTAGTGATGATGAAGCACTTCATAGCAACAGAACTATGGTACTTCCTGTGTTCTTGTAAACCTCCCACAGGCCATCCACCCTTCCACTCCACCCATCAGTGCTGCTGATGTATAAGCTCCTCTGGAGAAAGATGGCTGAGGGGCCCAGTTATAACTCAGCAGTAGGATAGTAGCATCTATGAGTGACGAGGCAAAAAGCACATACAGTGTAATGAGGTTGGAGCAGTTCTCTCCATTACTCCTGCACTGCCTGTCAGACAACGCAACGGGAGCCACTGACACACACACACAGCACAGAACAGATGTCTCTGATCTCCATTCCCCCAAAAAGAAAGTAAGATCAGTGACGTGGGCCGACTTTGGACATCAGAAAAACCAACCAGGGTCAGTCCTGGAGGGACAGATTGTTTGTTGTAGTTTTTGCAGTTTGTTAGTAATGTGGTGACAAAAAGGAGGAAACATGTCCAACTAGTTCACCATCTTCACCATCATCATCGTCCCTTTCATGACTTTAATCCTAACAAAGAGACGTGTTCAACAAAGAACATTCATACGACTAGAGGGAGTAAAACGATGGCAGTCAGTCAGTTCAGAGGAACAGGTTTCTCTCTGTCGGATCCTCATCATGTTATCAGACACACAACAACATTCTGAGTCTGTACGTGGTGAAAACAAGTGTTTCATGTTTGCGTACATTACTTCCCTATAGGATTACATTGTAATGGTGTTTCCTGTGTTAATGTTCTGACTGTACGGGATCAGTCTCTTGTTTTTGTCCTTTTATAGAAACTTGCACCCAAAAAGTTGGGAATGTATGGCTCAGGTTAAATCAGGTTAATCTCATGGTTTCCATTATAATAATAATAATTAAAGCTGCAAGCAGCGTCGAACGGGCCCTCGCACCCTGGCGCCCGTCAGGGCGTGTGCCCGTGATGCCGTGTGCCAACTTCGTAGTAGTAGTTGAGCTCATAGGACTAGATATTACAATCCCTTAGATTGTTCAGCACTTAGGTTATTGAGTGGGGTGGAGGTAGAAGCTTTACTGGGGTCTTCCTTTCACTTTACCATCCTTTCACTTTACCACTGGGAGACATCATCAGTTGTGGACCCCAGCATCACCGGGTGTTTCGGCCATTTATCACAATACACCCTCCGCTGAGGGAGGCCCACCCCAGGGTGATCAATCCTGGGTGTGTGTCCCATGGTTGCGTGAGCTTGTAGGACTAGTTTTTACAATCCCTGCTCATATTAGCTGGTAGTAGCTCTCTCTCTAGCTGGTAGTAGTGGTCATTTTGCAGCCCAGTTGGGGTCCTTTCTCTTGATCCATAGCCAGCTGCTGCTTCGTTCGGCAGCCTCTGACAGTGACTTGATGGCTCGTCGGAAGGCCTGCCCTCGCACTCCCATTCCCTTAAGAAGCTTGGTTGTGGAAGTGGCAACAAAACCTCTACACCCCACCTCCACTGGAAGCACCTGGGCACGCCAGCCGCGTTGTTCTGCCTCGGCTGCTATGTCCGTGTACTTCAGTCGTCTGCGTTCGTATGCTTCACCAACTGCTGCCTCCCATGGTACAGTTAGTTCTACAATGAACACAGACTTCTGGGAGGTTGACCACATGACCAGGTCTGGTCTGAGGTTAGTTGTAACAATCTCAGGCGGAAAGATGAGTTTCTGGTCTAAGTCAACCTGCATCCTCCAGTCTCGGGCAGAGTCCAGAAGGGTTGCCTCTACTCTTGCAGATGGTGTTGCTGGGAGTTGACCTGCTCTTAGGAAAGAGGTGGTTCTTAAGTGTCTAGACACTGGGGGAGGGAGGGCATTGTTGGTGGTTCTCCTTCCTTCCAGGGTGATCGCCAGTTGTCTTAGGACCTGGTTATGTCTCCAGGTGTAGCGGCCTTGGGACAAACTGGTTTTGCAGCCGGTGAGAATATGCCTCAGGGTTGCAGGGGTTTGACAGAGCGCACAAGAAGGATCTTCTCCAACCCACTGGTTTAGGTTCTTGGGCGTGGGAAGAACATCGTAGGTGGCTCTGATGATGAAGCTGATTTGGCTTCCTTCCATTTCCCAAAGATCCCTCCATGTGAGCTTGCGATGCTCCAGGTTTTCCCAGCTAGTCCACTGGCCCTGTTTGGACTGTGTGACTGCCATTGCGCATCTGTCTGCTTCCTCCTGCTGCCGAATCTGAGCCACTACCAGCTTTCTCCTCTGGGTTGGTGTTGCCTTGTGCCATGTGGGTCGACTTGTTCCGAGTCCAAACCCACCTCTTCCATGCTGCACCTGCCCTACAATATCTCCATGCCTGAGAGCAGATTTTGCTTGCTGTACGGCCTCTGATGGGATCCATTTCCTCCCAGTTGCCAATCTGGGAGCAGCCGCTCGGATCACATCATCTTGAGACTCAGTCAGGGTCATATTCAGCCTCACCTTGGTACATTTGTATTCCTCTGTGAGGCTAGAGACAGGCAGTTTCAGGGCACCGTGTCCATACAAGCCGATGTTGCTGAGGCAACGTGGGAGGCCAAGACACTTCTTGATGTATGAACTGACTGTTCTCTCCAGCTTCTCGACTTTAGTCATGGGGATCTCATAAACTGTCAGCGGCCACATCAGGCGGGGGAACAACCCAAACTGCAGGCACCACAGTTTCAACTTGCCAGGAAGCAAGGTCTTGTCTATGCTGGCAAGGCCTTTGATGGTTTCTTCCTTGAGCTGATCACTCTGGTCTGAGTCTTTCAGGCTCGCGTTGTACAGTCGCCCTAGGCTCTTGACTGGCAGTTCTGACACCAATGGAATGGGTGTATCCTCAATGTGGAACCTCTGGTCCACGAGTTTCCCCTTGACGATGGATATGCTCCTGGATTTACTGGGTTTGAGCTTCATCCGTGCCCATTTAATATTGTCATGAAGCTTCCCTAGCAGATGTTTGGTGCATGCGACGGTTGAGGTCAAGGTGGTCATGTCATCCATGTAGGCGCGAATGGGAGGTAGACGTTGTCCACACTTCAGCCGTTCTCCACCCACAACCCATTTGGAAGCTCGGATGATCACTTCCATAGCCATGGTGAAGGCTAGAGGGGAGATGGTACATCCAGCCATTATTCCCACTTCCAACGATTGCCATGATGTTGTGTATTCTGTTGTTTTGACACAGAATTGCAGATCACGGAAGTAGTTTCTCACCAGGTTTGTGATGGTATCTGGGATGTGGAAGAAGTTGAAGGCTGTCCAAATGAGAGAATGGGGGACGGATCCGAAAGCGTTGGCTAGGTCCAGGAATAAGACGGGCAGGTCTCTTCCTTCCCTTTTGGCAGCTTGGATTTGGTGCCATATCATGCTTGTATGCTCCAAGCATCCTGAAAAACCAGGTATTCCGGCTTTCTGCACGGACGTGTCAATCAGGTTGTTTTGCTTCAGGTACGTTGTCATCCTTTTAGCAACGATGCTAAAGAATAGCTTCCCTTCAACATTCAACAGGTTGATCTGCCGGAATTGATCGATGTTTGAGGCATCCTTCTCCTTGGGGATTACCACTCCCCCAGCTCTTCGCCATGCTTTTGGGATGGTTTGCTTCGTCCACATCACCTTCATTTGCCTCCACAGAAAACGTAAGATGTTTGGGGAGTTTTTATACAGCCGGTATGGGACTCCATTTGGTCCTGGAGCCGAGGCTGCCCTTGCCTTCCTCACTGCTTCCTCGACCTCGCTCCACCTTGGAGGACTGTCATCCAGCTGGTGTTCTGGTTGAGGAATTGGTGGCATGTCTGATGGTATCTCCCTCTGTTCAAATCTTTGGCTGTCTGTGTGGGTTGCTTTCAGGTGGTCTTCCAACTCCGTCTTTGGCACCTTAAGTGACCCGCTCTTTTCCTTTGTGAAGAGACCTTTCAGATTTGTGAAAGGTCAGGAAGGAAGGGATCCTTGTAGAAGGATATTCTCGCCTTTTCCTTCTTTTTGCGTCGAGTCCTGAGGTTTTCGGCTCTTCGCAGTTTTCCCAGGCGTCCCTTCAGGTCTGTTTGCAGGAGGTCAATGCCCACTTTTTCCTCCGCTGAGGCTCTTTTCCATTGCTTCCTCAAGACCCTTCTTTCTTTGACAAGGCGTTCAATTTCTTTCTGCCTTCTCGATTTGGGAGCGATTGTTGGTGTCATGTCCTTCTTTCCTGTCTCTTTTGTTCCGAACTTTTCGGCTGCATAGGAGTAGATCAAATCTCCCATTTTCTCCAGCTTCTTCTCCACTGTTCCTTTGATTCCGTCCAGGATCTTGATCAGGTCTGCATCAATTGTTACCCACTCTTTTTTGCTGCTGGACTTTGGCCATTTCACATGAGGTCTATGGCCTGGCATGTTCTTCTCCAAAGCAGGTTGCAAGTGGCTTGGTTCCAAGTTCTCTGATGTTGTGCTTGAAATATTTTCGGCCTCAGGATTGATACTGCTCATTGTACTGTGGGTTAAATCCTGCCGTTGAGCTTCACACGCCTGATTTGATCTTTCTCTCAAGAGATAATGATCAATGCGAGGTCCCGGCCTCTTTTCCTTCAAGCACTTCATCCGCCCTTGATGTATTTTTAGGCCTCTGAAGGTTGTTACTTTGGACCATCCACAGCTACATACTTGTCGCTCTAGTCCTCCAGCTGATGTTGCTTGTTCTGTGCTGATTATCTGATTCGTTGTCATGTTCGTTCCAGGGTCGATTACCGGGTTGTCAGCCGATGAGTCTTCTTCCGCCCCCACTCTCGCACACTCTAGGGGTGTTTTCCTTTTTGGACTTGTAAAGTCAAAAGTACCACCTTTTGACAAGTGTGTCAATTTTGGTGAGAATCTGAGCTTCCCTGGCCTCTCAACACCAACTTCCTGTTTGATGGCGAACATCAAACGTCGCGCCGCCGCCATGTGACCCAAACTCATATATTTACAATATATTTACAACCATCACGGTGCCACCATGGGACCAAAACTCACAATGTCTGAAATAATGCTTCATCAAGGCCTTATGGCTTTACTGACTAAATTTGAGGTCATTGTGGTGAACGGCCTGATAGTACTATGCCAAATTCTGAAGTATATAACTCCTGTTGCCACTAGGTGGCGCTGTGACTATTATCAAATGTATCTGTATAGATGTGTTCAGGGTGGGACTCTAATCAAACAAGTGAAGTTTGGGACAGATTGGACCATTGACAGCAGAGTTATAACAACTTCCTGCTTCATGGCGAAACATCAACATTTGCCGCACAGCCACGCATACAACTTTGCACGAAAACACACAAGCTTCAGAATCCTGCATTACCAACTTGTTATAGCTGTTCTCACTGAATTTGAAGCCAATATGCTCAACGGCCTAGTAATAGTGTATCAAAACGTAAAATATGACATTTCTGGTTGCCACTAGGTGGCGCTATGACTAATGCTAAATTTTGTTATTTGGATGTCTTTAGGGCGGGACTCTTAACCAGCCTGTGAAGTTTTGTGCTGATTGGACCTTAGACAATGAAGTTATTACAATTTTCAGTTTCATGGCGAAACATCAAAATTTGACAAAATGTGACGCCGGGCCATGCCCACACTGTTCAACAAAAACTTAGGATTTGAGCAACTTTCCATCCTAATGGGTTTTAATAGTACTGACCAAATTTGAAGTCGATCGGGCAAAATCGATCGGGCAAAAAAAAAGTGTGTGATTTTCAAAAAATGGCAAAAAATGGCCACAGAAATCAAAATGGCCGACTTCCTGTTTGTTTGAAGGCATTGCTCCAAGAGACTTTTTTGTCAGTCTCAGTCAGTTACATATGTGTACCAAGTTTCATACATGTACGTTAAACTGGAGGCAGGGGCTGCACTTTAGGGGGCACTAGCGAGCCATTTTTCCACACCCAT
>CM075192.1:4438907-4451407 GCA_037577475.1 Chaunax sp. Z400 | reverse complement strand
ATAAAAGGTTCTTCAGGCAGCATCCTTTCTGAGAAGTGCTCTGCTGTTTGTTGGTGTCCGTCTCCTCTGACGTTGGGTCGTGGACACTGAAGTTTAGGATTGTGTAAAAGTGTTCTCCAGTGACGATGGTCAGTCATCACTGTCATCTACGTCTGTGTGTTTTCTGATGAGACAGTGACCCATCAGTTACCCTCAGTCCTCTGGCCCCATGGTGACTCCCATCCCCCTCCTCTGCCATTTGCACTGCAGAATACATCCTCATTATGTAATCCTCCCCTAGCTCCCCCAACACACACACATTTTCTCACAAACATACAGCCAGAATGGCTACTGGTGGCCCATCCCCCACCACCACCTGCCCCAGTTGGAGAAACCACTGAGTAGGAGTGGAAAAAGACTGAGCTACTTACCACCCAAACAAACAAGCCCATTAGCCGCAGATCACATGTCAGCTGACTTGGCACAGGGCTGCAGCCATTGGTCAGATCACGGTCATCTGGTCTTCTTTTATTTATTTGACTATTTGAAGGCTGAGTACTAGATCACTTTTTTTGTTCTTTGGCTATCTAGAAATGCTAATTGGTGCAGATGCCTGCATCAATCACATTTTGTTCTCATTCATTCCAGTTCTTTGTTCAACCAGATTAGATGACTCAGCAGATTACTCAACAGATTACTCAAGACAAGTACGTAACAATCTGCCTGTTGGACTACCATGGGCTGTAGAGCCTTTAGATGTCACCCTCCCACAACAAACATTATTTACACTTTCATGCTGGTTTACCTGGTCTGATTCTGACCTCAGTTACAGTCACATTTAGTTATTTTATATTTTCTCATTGTATTCAGTCTGTATTTCATCCTCTGCCTTCTTTGATTTTTATGATATTTTGATACATTGTTGTTTGTTTGTAACTGTCTTATAAGGCGTTCTTGCTTTGAAATACAGCTATTATTATATACAACAATATTCAGTTTACTGTCATCATATAACAGTTTAAGGCAGCAAATCATCTCATGTGACAAACTGGAGCATGGGGAGTGTTTAGAAAGTGTTTTTGCATGAAAAAGTGCTCAAACGTTCGAGCAGTCATGAAAATATTTTCAGATTGGTTTTTTTTCTGTTGTAAAAACGATGTTCTCTGGTCCAACTTCCTGACTTGTTTGAGTAGAATGTGCAACAGAACTTGCATGTTAAACTTTTCCTGCAAAGCTAATCTACCAGGAACAGTCTCTCTTTTTTTCCAGCCCATCCTCTGGGATGATTCCTTCAGCATCAAACTCTCTGTTTAACCTGTAAAACTGATTTTCAGCTCAGTCTATTGCTTTAAATTCATCTGTTTGCTATCTGTACAGTGGTTTATGGGGACTAAGGGCTTTGCAACAAACAGTGTCATAAGAAACAAAAATACATGTTCAGAGATAGTATGTTTATCCGGTGCTGGTGTTGACTTTTTCCAGAGACTGTTTCCTCATGTTTGTGTGGTTGAGCTGACAGCTGCTTCATGATGAAGGACTTCTGTAACTGATTCTGTCTCTGCTCTCTTCCAGGAAACCCCCAACTCTGTTTTCCTGGTCATGGAGGTAAGTATAGAAGTGTGGCTGTGATATTTCATGAGTCAGAACTTGAATCCTCTTCTCACGTGTGGAACAGATTTGATCTCTGTGTAACTGGATATACGTTAATCTATGAAGTACTTCATTACTTTGAAACCCTTTTATTCATTAAAAGTAACATAAATGATTACATAAACTAATATGAATGCACCCATTCCTACAATAAGTACACCTCAGTGTTCATTATAGCATCATGTTTTCCTCCCAACACTGGGTCAGCCTGTGTTCTTCCCCTTTTGGCAGGCTTCTCAGCTGTCTTTCCCCTCCATATCAACCTTCCCTCCTCTTTTCTCTCTGTTGCTCTCTTCACATTGTGACCACATCTCCTCTCTTAGCCTGCTGACAACCTTGGCATCCTCCCAGACTTTCTCCACTCATTTCACAACACTCTCAGATGGCTGCAGGGCAGGAAAGAAAACATGACTGTACCTCATATTACTCACAAACACGCTGCGTTTTCTAGGAATCGCATTCCCTACCTCAAATCTTGTTTTGGTCAGTGTTGGGACAGCTCCACAGGGAACACCATTAATAATCCATTGGAACCTTGTGACGACGTTCCTTTGATTTGAGGATACATTCTGTTTTTTCCTCCTGTGTTGTTCTTCAGAGCTGACTCAGGTACAGGAGAAGGCAGGCAGTTGTTGTAGATAAATGTCATTGTTTATATATTTCAAATATCCACATATATATATATATATTATATTTTCTTTCCAAATGCAAAGAATACTGTTCCCTTTAAACACTCAGCGTGGAGCGTTAAAAAAACACAGATTTTTGGTAGAATGTTTGAAGTTGGTGTTGGAACATTTACAGCAACATTCTGCCAACATGTAGTAACAGCTCCATTTGAGCCCAGCTGCTGTAAACTAGATGGCTAACTGCATGCTTCTGGGTTTGGACTCTATCTTGCAGTGTGAAGTTTTACTGCGCATTAATTTATGTCTTCATTAGAAAGATGATGTCAACCAGTGCCTTAATACAACAGTTAGATGCACCCAACATTTATCACAAGCAGACAACAGGGATACTTCTTACTTGACAAATGAAGGAATGTCATACTTTGTGGTTTTTACTGTTACTGGTGTAGAAACTACAGGCAGTAGTATTTGCTCCTTGTGGTGTGTAGCAACTCTCTCCTAGTGTTGTGCTGTGCCACGATGTGATTCTGTGATCCTCTTGTGGAAGACTTACAAATATTCAGATTGGCAGCAAGGGAACAGAATAACCTGAATAAATGAGTGCAGGATCATACAGAATACAGAACACATGGACTCAATCATTGATTTGATTTTGAATAGTGAGCATCTCCACCACCATCATTTGAAAGGATGCTTTCTCTAGTAGAGATCAGAGCTCTATGAAGCTCCTGATGGAACCATGGACACCATCCTTTATGTGACTTTACTTTCAACACGTCACCCATCTGTTCATTTAGTTCATCTCTGAAGCAGAGAGCAGGGTGAAGCCAGCCAGGGAAGTGGACTATAACTTCACCTATTGCTTATCTAACCAGGCTGTAAACTGGTTTTCTAATTATTTATCAGATAGAATGCAGTGTGTCCAGGCCGCCGGGTCTTTGTCCTCTTTCCTTCCTGTTGTAAAGGGCGTGCCCCAAGGTTCCATATTAGGACCACTGTTGTTCACAATTTATGTGAATAATCTTTGTGATAGTTTGTCTGATGCTGTGTCCCATTTTTATGCTGACGATACAGTAATTTATTGCACTTCTTCTTCAGCTTTAAAATCACTTGAGTTGTTGCAGTCAGCCTTTGACACTGTTCAGTTCCGTTTGACACAGCTCAAGTTAGTGCTAAATGCAGTTAAATCAAAGACCATGCTATTTTCAAATGGCAAGCAGATTCCGTCTCATCTTCCTAAGTTGTTGACTGTTCACGGGGTTGAAATTGAAATGGTCACATCTTATAAATACTTAGGCATTCTAATTGATGAGCATCTGTCTTTTAAACTGCACATTGATAAACTTGTTTCTAAGCTGAAATTGAAATTGGGTTTCTTTTTTAGAAACAAATCATGTTTTTCACTTCAAGTCAGAAAACATTTGATTACCACAACGTTTTTACCCTTGTTGGACTATGGAGACCTGCTTTTTATGAATGCTCCTGATCAGTTTTTAAAGAAATTGGATTCTGTATACCACTGTGCTTTGCGTTTTATTACTGGCTGCAGTTATCGTGTACCTCATTGTTCCTTATATGCCGTTGCACATTGTCCATCTTTGTATGTCCGCAGACTCTCTCACTGGCTGACTTTTATTTATAAATCCATTCTTGGACTTCTGCCTACATATTTGTGTTTACATACGTGTAGAAACCTCAGCCGACATGGCCTGCGTTCTCAGGACATCATACATGCAGGTCCCGAGAGTCAAAACTGAACTGGGCAAAAAGTCTTTTAAATTTTCCGCCCCGTCTACCTGGAACGATGTGCAGAAGGACTTGAAATTGACACACCTCATAGCTCTGGGGGAATTCAAGTCAATTATAAAAGCCAGAGAAATGAGTTCAATTGGTCCTTGTGATTGCACTGTGTGATCGTGGAATCCCATTCTTGTTTTCCTGTAGTGTGTGATCATATTTTACTTGTGTCTTATGTGTTTGGTGTAACTATTCTGCATTTGTGCTGCCGTCTTGGCCAGGTCACTCTTGGAAAAGAGGTTTTAAATCTCAATGAGTTTTTTTTACCTGGTTAAATAAAGAAAATGAAATTGTCTTTTAACCTGCCGTGACATCTAACTCATCTTTGGTTCTTGTTGTCCTTCTGAGAACTAACTGGTTAATTAAGCAGATTAATCGATGAGCCTGTCACCATCTGGTCAACACTCATTACCATAGACACACTCAAGTCACACACACACACACACACACACACACACACACACACACACACACACACACACACACACACACACACACACACACACACACACACATACACACACACAACACCAAAACATGCTTCTCAACTTGAGATTGTTGAACCTGAATTCAATTGTTGCTGATAGTTTGTTTGTCTCTTCACACACAGTACTGTAACGGAGGTGATCTCGCTGACTATCTGCAAGGTAAGCAGCACACTGATCTGTTTACACACACACGCGCACACACACACACACACACACACACACACAGATTGTTCTTCTAAACTAAGTTACTAATGCAGCAGGGTAGAAAAAAACCACGTGACTGCAGCAATCATGACTGTAGATGTGGGAATGTGTGCATATGATTATGCATTTATTATCTATCTATGATGGATAGATTGTGGAAAAATGCATGCCTGACTCTCATGTGGGGAGAGTGTGTGTGTGTCTGTGAGTGAGTGTTTGTCTTCACAATATCGATGTGGGTGATTTGTGTGGTGCAGTGGAGCCACTGCAGCTTTGTACAAAGGGTTCCTTCTGTACTTCAGAGCTGGTCAGAACAGTGTTTAAGCCACTTTATAACAAAGGTCAGCATTTCTACCATAGAGCGGCAGGTCAGCTTAAACTGAAATGATGCATTAAGAGCAGTAAAAGTGAGATATGGTAGTTCTGCTTTATGGGGATCACAAACTAGTGTCCCGCAACAACAACACATTCATCCTGTGAAACTGGATTATGTAGATTTAAATATCTGAGTGTAGCATGTTAACACAAGTATAAAACGACAGACCCACTCTTTGATGGCCTCCATTCATTTACTCTCAACCACCAGTTTTGCATTCGCTCTGAGGTGTAGCGTTCTTTTTGCCGTGAGTGGCCTCAGGTGTCACTCTGACAGTTACATTCTACCGTTACAGGAGAGGAAACCAGAATGTCAAGTTTCATATGCAGACAGGGTCGTTATTTTCATCTCCCTCATAATCCTGGGAGGGAAAGACAAACACTAAGAAGCAGTCCATTATGAGAGATGTGGAACAAACCATTGTTTAGGAACCAGGCACATAAAGAAGCTTTAGTTTGATGATAATAATGATCTACATGGTGTTTACAGATGTTTGCAGTGTAGTTTAGTTTATAACATGTCTTCTAGGTGACTGTTGTTATTCATCAATACCTCTAACACTTAAATTCTGTAGTTAAATGATATTTTTGGTCATGAATGAACCTTAAAGCTCAATTGTGAAAACAATTTAACTCAACATCCATTTACTAGATTTCTTCCAGAGCTTTAGCCTCAGCTCTTTTCAGCCACATCATATGTGGTGATTTGAAGGAAAGCGCTGGAGGTTATCTGGACAGTGTACTACTGATGCACAGTAGCTATTCCACATACAGCAGCTAAACATACATGACAAAGTTGTTCTTGTTTTTCAATGGACATTCTTGTTTTTGGTATTTTAGTCACCTGATCTTCTCTCACAGCATTTGAGTTTTAGTTTGGTGTTTATTGTCTGAAGAGAGTCCAAACTGACTCTGTGTTTTGCAAACGTTGCTGTGAATAGTTTCAGAATAAAATCAGGTTGTGCTTTTGGAATCTCAATCTCAAAATCCCTCCAAATGAGTGGCGGTTTGCCAATCCATCTGTCAGATAAGCCAAGGTGTTTACACCTCAGCTCCATAAAAACACTGATTGTGTGGCCTGAACAGCTCCCTTATCACCATACGTTTGCATCATGTCTGCCCCACATGTCTACATTTACCGTTTACAGAATAGGTCATTGGCCTATTAACATTGTATTCATAGGCTTCCCAACCGAGGCACCATGGGCAAGGCTCACAGCAACAATAGCTGTTTTCAACATATAGATAAATAATCACACATTTAGTGTCAGATTTCTAATCACAGATCATTATTTTCAGCTTCATTGATACAGCAGAGAGTTTATTTTCATTGACATTACATGAGGCATTACACTTGCCTCATCACAAGTCTCTGTTAGCTAATGTTAGCTAATGCTAGCTAGTTTAGGATTCGTTCAGTGTTCATCATTCACAAGCTTTTTACAGAGAGCTGAATTATCTGCAGACGCAAGACAGGTCTAGGAAAACAGCAGACGAGAAGGTGCATCTTAATGAGCTGATTAGCTTAAAGGTGTCCTCTAGAGATTCACTGTTAGCAAACAAAAGTTCATTTAGATGCTCTTTATGTTCAACGTTTCCCAACTAAACCCTTTGTCTGAACTCTAACAAATGTGTCAAGAACATTTCCTTCCCCAGAAAACATTTGCAATGCAGATTCCTACAAGTTTACATAGTTTCTGTCCATGTTGAGCAGATGGCACTGTTCTTCCTTACCTTTGTTGGTGCATTGCTCTCTTTCTTGGTGGTCAGCTGTGACCAGTGTTGTGAAGCCATTGGCTGCATTGTACATGAGTCAAATAAATATGATACCCACTAATGAAAACGAGTTCATTAGTGCAACTAGAGGTCAAAAACTCCTCAGAATACCTTTAAGAAGGCAGATCTCACATATCTGGTAAAAAGACAAACATTTAGGAGATGTCAGCTGTTATTGATTCACTATCAACTAAAGTGCACTTTTTGATTTCAAACCTTGCTTACCGATGTTTTTGATGTCTCTAGCTAAGGGGACGCTGAGAGAAGACACACTGAGAGTTTTCCTCCAGCAAATTGCTGCTGCCATGCGAATCCTCAACAGCAAAGGAATCATCCACCGCGACCTGAAGCCCCAGAACATCCTGCTGTCGTACGCGGGTCGGAAGAGGTCCAACATCAGCGGCATCCGCATCAAAATAGGTGACAGAATGAGAGAGAAAAAGTCTGTAATCGGCCTCATGCTGTAAGGAATTTAGAATTGGTGACATCTTCAGGTTTTCTGGAACTTCTCATAAACTGTATACTTGTACATGCCATCAATATACCTATGTTATTTATCTGGTGATTTTCAGTCACCCATATGTAGTGTATTCCTTTCCACTGTTGATCAAAGAGCTGCAATAAAACCAGTGTTTCGTATCAAGTCAATCCAGATTTTCAAGCCCTTTTTACATAGAGATTGAGCAACAGCAGTGCAAGGAAGACCCCTCTTTGTTTATTTCACCCTGAACAAACCCTAATGCTGCCCCAGAGTGTGATTTTTACACTACATGTCTGCATTCTACAAGAAAAAGAGGTGTACTGTAGATCACAGCAGTGACGGCGTCTTGTGTAACGTTTTAAATACTCATCGAGAAGCGCTTACCGTCGCTCTTACATGGTGATTGGTCTCGTCCTTCACTCAGAATGTGAGGAGCTCCTGGGCCTCGCGCTGTCTCCCAAATCTGCTGACATTTTCACCTGATTTTCTCCCTCTATGCTCCCTGCTACGTCTGCGGTCTCCAGGTTGTGCATTACGTTCTACGTCATTAAAATGTTCCATCTCGTCCTGTCCTAACGCCTCGCCAGCTCGCTCCTTTTATACAGATGTGATTTGGTGCTGGTTCTACCTGTGCTATCAACTATGACCCATCATTACACCTTTGTAACCTTCATACAGAACAGTGAGGAGCAATAAAGGCTTGAGTAGGATGTGTAAAAGGAGCTTTACGCTGACAGTATATTTGAAAATAACTATGGAGCTTGTTTGTTTAACTTTTGAATTCAGAAGAGTAATAATATGACTTGCAGTGAATTGGAGTTAACTGCTTTTGGTCAGAAACAGAATGATAAGAAAAAGTGCACCAGACCTGGAGGAGTGGATCTTCTTTGTCATTTTCTGTGCTTATAACCGTGTCTATCAAACAAATAGCCACTATACTGTCATCTCATTTTGATATCTACAGTTTTTCTGACACTGGTGACGGTTCCATCACTGACTTATCTGTTTTTACATGTATTATAGTTTCCAGTGTTTACCTGCCAGACATCCTCCACAGTCCAACAATAGCGGTTTGTGTTACCAGTAATAATAACACGTGTGCTGACTGGTTTGTTTCATGCTTCTGTCCTACAGCTGACTTTGGCTTTGCACGGTACCTCCAGAGCAACATGATGGCAGCCACTCTCTGTGGGTCACCCATGTACATGGTCAGTACGTTTCACAGCTGAGGTCGGCCATTTTAAAATGATCCGTCACCTTTCTCTGCAGTATGTTGCATAACTCTCATTGATCTGGATCTTTACCTGCGACCTTTCCTCTGTCAGGCCCCAGAGGTCATCATGTCCCAGAACTATGACGCCAAGGCCGACTTGTGGAGCATCGGGACAGTCATCTACCAGTGTCTGGTTGGCAAGCCACCATTCCAGGTTCATACTGTGCAAAACAATCTGCTCACAAACATGTTTGTAGATGTGTGTCCCTTTGAGTTTAATTGATATTATTTTATTATTAATATTTTCAGGCCAATAGTCCTCAAGACCTGAGGATGTTCTATGAGAAGAACAAGAATCTACAACCTATGTAAGCCACAAACATTTACAGACCTGTTTTAAAGGAACAACCAAAAATTAAATTCATGTCATCATCTACTCACCCTTTAGCTGATGGAAATTCAGGTGAAAGGTGAAGCTTCTTATTTCACAAATTATTTCTGGTGCTTCACAGCCAAACAGTTCTGCAGCGTAAACAACTGAAGGAGATGGGGACTGGTTTTAAAACATAAAATAGTGACCGATAACAAATATAGAATAGTTCCATACTGTTTGTACTGAGTAATCAAGTCTCCAGAAGAGATTGAAACTTGATTTGAAAAGACTAACTTAAATCTTCAGTGTAGCCACTTGAGTTAAAAGCGCTAGCCTGCATCCTGAGGTGGTTTCATTAGCTCAAATGAGTGGCTATATCAGATCTAATGCTACACTTTGTTTCAGAAGTGACTGTGTGATATTGAAGCATGTGCACATTTCTCAATGTAGATTTTACGATGCTTTTGGGACTGTTATGAGAGAAATTGTGGTAAAAATCTTAGAGACCAGTGCAGATGGATGATGGTATGTTTTTCACAGCCTATAGGCAGAGAAACAAAGCATTAAAGTTCCCATCCTCTTGTTACCCAGAATCCCAAGGGAGACATCCCCACAACTTAGCAACCTTTTGCTTGGACTGCTGCAGAGGAATCAGAAAGACAGGATGGAGTTTGGTGAGTGGTGACATTATAGTAATGTCTCCAAAAATGAAATGGTAAACATATGATTTTAGAAAGTTTGAGGTCGTCTCCAATCTGTTTTCTCTCTAACTCGTCACTCTGCAGACGCATTCTTCAGCCATCCTTTCCTAGAGCCGTCTTCCACCATCAAAAAATGTAAGCACAAAGGTCACATTCCCAAGCAACACAATTTATTGTGCTGCACTTTTACATCATCCATCTTGGAAACATGGATTAAACTTGTATTTATTTCCCTCAGCATGTCCGGTGCCGGTCCCCAGCACCTCCAATGCAGTGACGGACAGTTCCTGTGGCAGCTCCCCATGCATCCGCTACAACTCCCCTCCTGTGAGTCGGTTATTATTGAATAAATCTCATTCATAGGGGATTACACTTACACTGTAAGGTAACAGTGTATTAACTATGTTTCCCTGTTGTGCTTCTATTGTGACTCCTTGCTTCTTCCAGCACAAACAGTGCCTGAAAAATTCAACATGGTGTCCAAAAGTGAAAAGAAATCAACCTTTCATATACATTTATATTTTCATTTTAAAAGTTACATTATCAACACCCTTTTACTTATTTTCTACTACCCTAAATACTGCTAGTTTTAGTGCTGCTCATACTAATAACATCTAACATCTCATCTTGCAGCAGCACTGGGAATGCAAAGCAAGCCAATTTCCCAGGAAGTCAGTTAGTTATTAGTCTGACAGTCAGCTCTGCCCTGCCTGGAAGCCTTAATTGCATTATTCAGCGGGCGCACTACAACTTAATCCTCTATTTCTCCTCTTCCTCTCTGAACACACAGTCTCTCCCAGACATGCAGACTCTGGCTGAAGATGGTCTGTCATCCCCTCCGCTCGGCCCGCCCAACTTCCTGCAGCTGTCCAAAGAGTCTGCTGGAAGCACCAGCAGTAAGAACTCATCCTGCGACACAGACGACTTTGTCCTGGTTCCTAACATCTCCACTGACAGCTGTAAGTGCTGCACACACTCTGAACTGTACATACACACACTGTACTGTACACACACACACATACTGAACTGTACATACACACACATCCTGAACTGTACACACACACATACTGAACCGTACATACACACACATCCTGAACTGTACACACACACATACTGAACTGTATATACACACACATACTGAACTGTATATACACACACTGTACTGTACACACACACATACTGAACTGTATATACACACACTGTACTGTACACACACACACATACTGAACTGTATATACACACACATACTGAACTGTATATACACACACATACTGAACTGTATATACACACACATACTGAACTGTATATACACACACATACTGAACTGTATATACACACACATCCTGAACTGTACACACACACATCCTGAACTGTACACACACACATACTGAACTGCATATACACACACATACTGAACTGTATATACACACACATACTGAACTGTATATACACACACATACTGAACTGTACACACACACACACACTGTACTGTACACACACACACATACTGAACTGTGTATACACACACATACTGAACCGTACATACACACACATACTGAACTGTACATACACACACATCCTGAACTGTACACACACACATACTGAACTGTATATACACACATACTGAACTGTGTATACACACACATACTGAACCGTACATACACACACATACTGAACTGTACATACACACACATCCTGAACTGTACACACACACATACTGAACTGTATATACACACACATACTGAACTGTATATACACACACATACTGAACTGTATATACACACACTGTACTGTACACACACACATACTGAACTGTATATACACACACTGTACTGTACACACACACATACTGAACTGTATATACACACACATACTGAACTGTATATACACACACATACTGAACTGTACATACACACACATACTGAACTGTATATACACACACATACTGAACTGTATACACACACATACTGAACTGTATACACACACATACTGAACTGTATACACACACATACTGAACTGTACATACATACACATACTGAACTGTATATACACACACACATACTGAACTGTATATACACACACTGTACTGTATATACACACACTGTACTGTATATACACACACTGTACTGTATATACACACACATACTGAACTGTACACACACATACTGAACTGTACACACACATACTGAACTGTATATACACACATACTGAACTGTATATACACACATACTGAACTGTATATACACACACACATACTGAACTGTATATACACACACTGTACTCTATATACACACACTGTACTGTATATACACACACATACTGAACTGTACATACATACACATACTGAACTGTATATACACACACATACTGAACTGTATACACACACATACTGAACTGTATACACACACATACTGAACTGTACATACATACACATACTGAACTGTACACACACACATACTGAACTGTATATACACACACATACTGAACTGTATATACACACACATACTGAACTGTATATACACACACTGTACTGTACACACACACACATACTGAACTGTATATACTCACATACTGAACTGTACACACACACATACTGAACTGTATATACACACACATACTGAACTGTATATACACACACCGTACTGTACACACACACATACTGAACTGTATATACTCACATACTGAACTGTACACACACACATACTGAACTGTACACACACACACACATACTGAACTGTATATACACACACACATACTGAACTGTATATACACACACACATACTGAACTGTATATACACACACACATACTGAACTGTATATACACACACACATAC